>NQFO01005237.1:0-40997 GCA_003991265.1 Pseudoperonospora humuli | reverse complement strand
CTGTTGACATGCCAGCGCTAGTTTTCGAAAACTCAAGGCGTTTGTGGGAAAGTATTCGAGAGTGTTGGAGTGAGGGCATTTTTCTGGCACCTTTGCTCCCCAACTTTTGTAAACTTAGTATGCAGCTGCTCGCGTATTATATCGATGTGTGGAAGGAGCCGTTGCTGAATGTCGTGGGGATGCTCAACAGTCGGAATAAGGTGGATCTCAACTCTGTGTCGCTTTGTTGTCTGAGCTCGGAAGAAGATTTGTTGTATGCTGGAAGCGACTTTCATGTACTTCACACCAAGGTGAGTGGTCGGTATTAGACGCAGAGGTAGATGATGAACCATGTTGATGCTCCATTGCTCATGTGCACACTTCAGATTTCTCAAGACCTCTTTACAATTGCAAAGGATCGCATTGACTCTTTCACTGATGACAGTCAAGCTTTCGTGACTGAACTCTTCCAAGAGGTCGGTTATTGTTGTTGCTTGACTTGCTAGTCCTCGGCAAACTAAGTCGTTTTCTGTTGTAGCCACTTGCATCGCTAGCCGAGCTTGAAATGAGTTGTTGGTCTACTGGTGCTACAATGGTAGCCGCAGATTGCAAGAAGGTTCTTCCAGCGATCCGGTACGTCCATATACACCATCAATAGCACGATCGTGCACTGAGCTAAATCTCATTTGCTTGATGTGTCCACGACAGCACGGTAAAGGGCCAATATCAGATGACGAACAAGCCTCCACCAACAACCTCGTCGACATACGTGTCGAACATCATCCGGCACAACGAATCTGCCGTACTCGGTTGATGATGACAGCAATACACTAACTCAGCCATATGTTGCGTGTTTACAGTCCGATGCAAGATTTCATGGAAAAGTGGGGTGTTCACTTTGATACGATCAAAAGACAACATTTGCTGCAGGCCATTGTGGAAGAAGTTTGTGTCATGTATTCGACATTGTCCTCAGAGCTATTGCGGTCAGCGTCGGAGCTAGAAGAATCACTTAAGAGTCGAAATCTGCATCGACATGCTGGATCCAGCTCGTCGTTGGCAAACAACTCCATCTCCGACACCGAGAAAATGCGTATGCAGTTGCTTGTTGATCTCGAAGAGATTTGCCGGTACGTGACCAAAAGTGTTACTGGTGGGGTAGTGCCAAAGCTGCTACTAATGAGAGCTTTATGACGCGCGTGTCGAACAGAGAGCTAACAACGCTCGGGCTGGACGTTGATCGCTGCACAAGTCTGCAGGCAGCAATTGTCAAGCTGAGCGAGGCAGAAAGCTGAAGTCGACGATGTCTGATTGGCTGAAAAGATACATGATGGGCATCGTCACGTCAGAATTGCTGCAAGAGTGATAGAAGGCAGTGGACTTTGGGGCGTGTCACTCTGGCGATGGAGTATGTGCCATCCTGTCTCTGTGGAAAGTGGTGAGCTGGTAGTGATGGCAATTTACGTTCCTCCGCAATCGAATGCAGCAAGTAAGCTGATTATAATCGATGTCGTACTCGAGATTAACGGCAAAAGTATCATTACGGGCAACTTGATTTAGTTGTATCCCCATGACAATTATCACCAGTTTCGTTGATGACCCAGTTTCCTCTCGATTTTTGGAACGACACTTATGCAATTGCTGATGGCGGGAGAATAGCTAGCTAGATAGCTAGATAACGTAACACTTTTGCACGTGACACATGCAATCAAAGGCACGGTTTAATCCTCCTCGCAGCGATGCGCATCCACTTGTTTGATGCGAAGAACAAATGAGATTGGTTTCGACAGCATTTTCTCATCACAAAGTCGAATGAGGACGCGTTTTCGAACTCGTCGCTAGAAAAGACGCTGGTCGATCGTTTTCAAAAGGAGCACAATGTACGAGCAATGCAAAAAAATCATTCAACAGTGCAGACGTGAAATTGGCCTTGCGATTCAGTGTGTACGGTTCGGTTCGTCCTGACACGCGTGACAATGCTCTCATTGCTAGCGGTTGCCATCGATCATTGGTGGGTGCTTAAATTTGCACTCTTGCGCGCGGTCTTCACGATCCAGGATTGCCTGCAAACAGGTTTGTTCCTATGTGACCGTTATCTCGTGACCACTTTTACTGCATTTGTGAGCCTACGACTCTATGCTTTCGCCTCTTCCGCCTATCGAAGTGACCTCCATGCGCAGCTCGCGCACCTATTAGAAATTTGATGTCGTAAAATAGAACAGTTTGGGATCTTGGATCTTTCTTAACGATGTCTGTTTTGTAATTACAACACGAGACTAAAGTATACCCCACACTGCCTGGATGCCTTTCTTAACACGCGCGTCTGTGTCTCTCTTGATCATGACAACTTGAAGCATTTCATGCACAAATGCCTCCAGCGTGTCGCTAAATGGTTGAGCACTGATTGCGTCACTTACTTTACTGAGCAACTCATCCAGCTTTATCGGACTCAGTACCTCTTGCTGCACGATGCGCTCCATGGCGGGAAATAATGCTGCTTTCACTGCTTTTGCTCGGACGTGAAGGACATATGCACCGACATCCACAAGTCCGCGCCCGAGGCAACTATAGTCCAGCATCGCTTCATTGCAGTTTTCACCGTCAAAACCTATTACCTCCATGTAGGAACCGTAATCCTTTGGCTCAGGAAATAATCCACGCTTGGCTTGGATGACATATAGAAGAACCTGTAGAGCTTCAAGTTGCGCGTCTTTGGGAACAAATGAAGCGTTATACGATTCTTGAGTCTTGTCTCGATGTGCATGTGTGATGTTCACCCCGCCAAGAAGTGGCTGCACAATTGTGATAGCTTGCTCCACGATGCGCAATAGAACGCGTTCACGTTTCCAGAGTGTGGTCCAAGACGCGTCTTCGGGAACTTTTTTCAGAATTGCGTTAGTACTGCGAGCATTCTCGACAAACTTGAGACGATCGGTTGCATAGTCCACAAGGTCTGAAGACAAGTCGAATAGCTGCGCGTACGGATTCAACATACTCTCAGCCGCTTCGTCGGAAAGAAATAAAGGTACTGCAGCAGCAAGCTCAGACAGACGTGGGTGTTTGTAGCCTGGAACTTCGTCATTCACAGTCGCGTAGCCATAAGCAATCGCGGCGTAGTCATACGTCCCAATCGTGGTCATAAAGAAACCGTGGTTTTCAACCTCATGCTGTTTCAGATCCGAAAAAATATTTGCCGGTAGATAATCCATGACGGACGCCGAAGTTCCGTGCTTGGCAACGAATGCAGGATCTCGTAATTGGTCGCGTGAATATGCACAAGAACCGGCAAAGTTGTGGCGCAAACCAAGTGTGTGGCCAACCTCATGCATTACAATAAGAGCAAAGTGCTGAGCGATGAGTCTTTTCGAAACATATCCGCCTGTATCTCCAGCCATGGTACTCAGCATCATCCGATCAAGCTGATGCTGCTCTTTATGAGCAAAGCCACACTGTTGACTCCGGCCTATGCGACCGCGTAGGTTTGTCGTTCTGCTTTTTGAAGGTTCTAGAGTGTGCATATCGTTACTTGCAGTATTTCTTCGCAATTGTGGTGGCTCTACGAGCGATTGCACATCAAATGTCGCCATCACCTCGTTGATAAAACCGTACTCAAGCACAATATCGCTGTGCAAAATCTCTCCAGATCTCGGATCAATAACAGTTGGTCCCAAGGCGTACGTCTCCTCCGATATCATGACTGAGATGCTGTTGTACCGAAGATCTCCAAGTCGGTAGTCACGCGGCCAGTCGCTCTCGCCTGGAAGAACTGCATGAATTGCTTTCGAAAACCCAATTCGTTCAAATGCGGGAGCCCAAGCTTCTACGCCGTCACGGAAAGCCTCTCTCCATTCCTTTGGCACAGATGGATCAATATAATACGTGAGAGGATTTTTCGTTGTATTCGTGGTACTGTCAAGCTCGAGGTTTCGACGGTGAATGACCGTAATTTGTGGATCCCATCGATAGCGACCGTTTTCATCACTCAGCCCTTGGTCAGTCGTGCTGTATTCAGTGTAGCGCTTTGCAAAATACCCCACTCGGTCATCTGCCACTCGTTGACGCATGACTTCTTCCGGCAGTAACCCGATGGCAAAATTGACCTCAACAACTCCAGTGCTAAGCTCGTACTCAACGAAGAGCATTGTGTTGCGTGCAAATGACTCGGAAGGTTCTTCCAGCGCCGTAAAATCCGATGAAGAAAGATAAGCTGACACAAAGAAACCGTTTGCGAGAAATACGTCGGTCGGAAGGTAGTAGGCACTGTCAGTTTCCGCATATATTGGGATCTTGATGACATGTCCAGGCCACTGACTATCGTCAAACATTTGCTGGAGCTCATCGGCGCTGTTTCCGTGAAGACTTGCATAGTGAAATTCTTGTACCAGTTCCAGATAGCGTTTGTTTGATGACAGCTCAAAGTGAAAAGCGAAATCGTTGGTTTCCAACAAGATGCCACCTCGTTCTAAGCCATCCACCACGGGTGCAGCACGCTTTACAACAGTTGGATACACGATGAAGGAAGCGTTCCAACACTCTTTACTAAGGACGAAAAGTGCTACATCATCTGGAGAAAACTGCACATCCAAAAAGGGCACGACGTCACCATTTTGAACTTCTTCCCCTCCAATTGTCTCCAGACTTCCGAAAGAAATGTCAAAGCCATCACTAGTGTTCACACGCTTGGGACCATGAGTTTCTCTCGAAAAGCGTGAAACTAATCCAATACTAACGCCCACAAGGACAATGATGGAAATGGCCAAGATGCCCAACCTCACGCGCTTGCTTCTTCGGTTTGACGTGAGAAAAGGCGCTGTCATACGCTCGGAATGTTGCTCATCTGGCCTTTCCGATGTTGCATTTTCCTGTGCGCCAATGTCAATCTCAATCTCTTCATCACTTTCGGAATCAAGCTTGAAGCGTGGCGAATTCATCACTTGAGCCATCGTGTAAGTTTATTTGGTATTACGCGAATCGTCGCTACGCAGTCTTGACAACAGAGTGCCAGAGCACAGAGCCACAAGGTCTAAGAAACACGAAGTTGCTTAGTGTTGCAACGGCTAGAATGATGAGGTCATTTGACTCGAAGAGGTTTCAGATGTCGTGCGTCCCAATTATCGCCACTATTCTTGATGCTGAAATCTTCGAACGTAAGAAACCACCACCTCATCGATAGACGCTTCTTGGAGGTGGTCGACAATGTTGCCATCCGACTGCTTCATCGACATCAGGTAACTTTTCCTGCGATGATTCAGTTGAAATGCTAATTCTGACTTTGACTTTCCAAGTGGTAACGAGTTTTCATCCTGCACTTGAGACGATATCCATCGACGTAGCTGCAAATCAACAAGGTGAAGCACATTTTGCTGCGTCGATATGCGATCACGGCACTGAGATAGAGCATCGTGTGTTAAAACGTCAAGCAATCAAGTATAGAAGTCAAGTCTCACCTGCTGACTTGCTTTCTTCTGTGCATCGAAATGCACCAGGCGACGTTCGTTTAGCTCATGGGATGCTTGCAGGATCAACGCATTCATTATCTTTTCGATGGTGGAAATATCTTCCGTGGCTTTGATCTCACACGTGTTGAGCTCCCACGAGTTTTGAGAGCCATCAGGTGCCTCGAAAACTGTCACCATCCGCTCAAAGACCTCGTCAGGAACTTGTGCCCCATGATTGTCCTTCTTGCCCCGATTGGCATTCCGTTCTCGGCAAGTTGCTATCGGAGTCTTTACGTACAGGACACCAAAGCCACAGTTCACTACGCATGACCAATGATGTTAGCAACTGTATTTCGGTAACAACGAGTGGAATGTCTTACTCTCGATGGCGAGATGGAAGAAGCGCTTGCGCAAACTTCGGTACTGGAAATTGTCGTCAACAAGCAGCACCAGCTGAAGCGTAGATCCGCTGTTTATCGCATACGTATTGTCCCTTAACTGCTTGCTTACCCGCAGCACCATCTCTTGCTGGCTTTTTCTCCATCTTGTAGGGTCAAACTTGGTACAATGTCCATTATTATCCATCGTCTCTTGCTCGTAAAGGTCATCGAAAGAGATTCTTTGATACAACCTTGACACGGTATTGCACCTTGTCACTAGCTCCTTCACCAGCGTCGTTTTCCCAGCCGCAGGCAGTCCACACACCACCACAAGAAGCGCATCCTTTGCCTTATCACACATGCACACACTAGACACAAAACTAAGTATTCAACACAGAATGTCACCTGATCATCATTCATTAAAACTACGTGGCCTTTATGTCAGTCTTAGAATGATAAGAGCCTTCACTTGCGTTCGCTCATGGCTGACCTTACAGTCGTCAAGTAGATGCTGAGCCAGTGGCATTCGCTCGTGCTTGAAGCTGGGCATCTTCTATTCCTTTCATTATATGAACCACGTCCGCAATCAATCGTCCATCTCTAGTCGACATTTCTATCCGCTGTCACTTCTAAGTGCTTGCACATTGCCGAGTCTCTTGCTCTTCCTGAGCAATTACCCAAGGATCAGCAATGAAGTCTCGGTTCAGAGCGACTAGTTCGAGCTCGTTGCGTGTTTCCTGCAAGTCAACACGTCGATGCGCCGCTGAAGACGCCACAGCTCGCGCTGCTGTGCGCGATGAAGCCGCCATTTCCGCCACTCACGGGGCACATCTACCAGGAGAAAGCGTAAGATGAAGGCCAGCACCGGCAGCAGAATGTTGAACAAGACGCACAAAAAGCCAAAGAACGCCACAAGCTCCAATGCCAGCGACGTCATACTCCTGTCCGCCAACAAACCCGTTTTCGACCAATCGTAATGGTGTGAAGATTCAAGAATTGGCTCGATGCAAGGAACACTCGGCTATTGTTCTGCCTTGTCGATAGTTTCGATTGCTTCTCTATCAGATTGCTATGATACGATCGGGTCTTCCTTCGCACGACTTGTCTCTCAAAATTACCAAGTGGTACGTCATGGCGTCTCTGTAGACACGTCAAGACCGTTGGCTTTACTCTCACAATAAGTTTGGGCTCGCTACTACCCCTGGCTGGTGGTAACCACCCTGGAACGTGGGTGGAAGGTCGATGCTGGCACCTAAATCCAGCAACATCTGCTCCAGTCGAGACACAATCACGTCGAAGGAAGGGCGATCGGCCGCGTCTGACTTCCAGCATTCAGTGATGAGATCGATGTACTCGCTGTTCATGCCCTCGGGGATTGGAGGTCGGATGCCGGCGTTGATTGTCTTGTTGTAGAATTTGATTGGAGCCATTCCAATGAACGGATTTTGCAGTCCGCCGGCAATCATTTCCCACATCACAATGGCAAAACTACAGGCGCACAGCAGTCAACAATGAGGCAATTGAACAAACAAGAGCGAAGTGATAAGTCTGGTTGCATACCTCCAGTTGTCGGCCTTAAACGAATAGCCCAAATCTTCGTCCAGCAAAACTTCAGGGGCAACCCTGGAAGAGGATACTCAGGTTAGACAGAGCAATCAAAGTATTGGCCATGGACTTACCATCCTGTTGTACCGCATTGTGTGAACGCAGTGTCGGTATCCAGCACTTTGCTGATGCCGAAATCGGCCACTTTGACTCGCCAATCGTCATCCACCAAAAAATTGTGGGACTACAAAAGAGCATCAAGTTAGTTTGCAATCGTATCGCAGTGCGTGTATTGCAAACACTCTCCCACCTTAATGTCGCGATGAATGATGCGCTTTGAGTGAAGATATTGTATGCCTCGCGCTGCATCAAGCATCATGCGTAGTTTGAACTATAGAGGAACAACAACAACATCAGTGTCAAGATTCTTGTGACGCAAATAAGCGACTTGAGGAAGCGTTACCTTCCAAGGAATCGTTTCAAAGTTGTTGCTGTGAATGACTTCAAACAAACTGGACAAAACATTGACAATTGCAGCTTAAGTTGAGCGTGTGCAACACCAATAAGCAAAGATCTCAGCAATCTGCGCACCTTTTGCGAGAGCAATATTCCGTCAGAATCATCAGCTTCGGATCCGTGCATGCTCCGATAAATAACACAATGTTCGGGTGCTTCAGCTTTCTGAGTAGCGCCACTTCTTGTCTGTAATCACCAAGAATCTTGTCGGTCAACCGAGCGTAACGGAACGATTTCACGGCTACTTCAGCAGCGCTATTCCGATTCATCCAGAGCCCACGATACACAGTAGCTGCCTTCCCACAGCCCAATTCGTTTTCTTTGCCGCTGAGAATGTGAATACTTTCATATGGAATCTCAAGGTATTGGTTCTGTGACTCAAGAACTCGCGCCTGTTCCTGCAGTGTTGACACATCTTCTTCTGCAAGCTTCTCCGAAATTGATCCTGTCAAGGAAACAGAGGAATCCGCGCGATTGACAGCCGAATGCTGGTTTTGAGGAGGAGGAAAGTCAACATCCTTCTTTTCATGAGCAACAGCTTCTTCAACGACGTCCGCGCTACGCACAACAGGCTTGAGGTCTTCACCAGCCTTCCGTCGAATCAGATAGTGAGTTACAGACAATATCTTTCTAAGCTCTGCCTCTCGAGCTTCCACTCCTCGTTGGACTTCGTGTCGTCGTTCAGCTGATAGACTCACTGCTGCAGCACCCGAGTTGATCTACACCAGTAAAACCATCACATTGAGAACACAAAGATCCACAAGACTTTGCTCCTGAAAACTAGGTTGTACCTGCTCAAAAAGCTTTGCAAGGACAGAATTTTCGCCATTGTCCTTGTCATCAACGTGAATTTTGTCACCATGAGCAAGCCCAATGTCTTTTCGGATCCCTGCGTTTTCGTCCTCGAGCATGAGAGCCGTCGATAGTTGCGAATCTGTAAGATGTGCACACCAAAGAGGTGTTAGCTCCTGACCTCAAGGTGAAAAGACAACTATCCAATTAGCAAGCACACACCTTTTGCAAGGTCTTCCGTTTGTCGAATCCACACAATGCGCTGACGATCCTTGGGGATTCCAATGTTTGACGCAATCTCCTGCCGAAGCACACCTACCGTAGCATCGAACGGGATTTCTAAGCATACAGGTGCTTGTGTGTCGCCTGAAGCTTGAACACAGACCTATCGACAAAAAACGTAAGAGCAATGCGAAATTCAAAGCGCATAACGAGTTGACACGTACGACTCGAAGCAGCATGCAATCGTTATCCACTGCTCGCCTGATGCGTTCTCGAATAGCTTCTTCTGAAATCTCCGATAGAGTGCTAGCAAAAAAATGTACCTAATGACCATAGCAACAGCTTTGTAAGTCTCCACATCATGTGCTTGCTGCCTCGTGCGCAAAAACGTACGTGGTGAGGAAACACACGGTAAATTTCACTGCCATGGACATGAGCCGTCACAGCGCGTTGAAGTTTCGAGCTAGACGCAAACGAGTCGCGGCGTTGAGGTGATCGCTCGCCGTTTGAACTTGGACCAAACCATAATTCAATCTCATCATCTGAAGTTCCCCCACTCCAACCATTTTCCACGCCTTGCCATGTGACCAGCACATACTTCGATACAATCCGCTCAGTTCCGCGATGCAACGGAACGTCCACTCGTAGATAAACATACATGGTGCTTCCCTCCTCTAGCACCGAAGTGATTCCGCCAATACCTTTCAGAGCATATAATCCCGTCTATTGCATGACAAAGTCCGAGATCAGATATATGCGATCTTCTTGCTACGTCTAGCAAACGTACCATGCCCTTTTCCACAACAATCATTCTCTGGGTCGAGCTTTCTATATCGGAAGTATCATAGCCACAGACAGCCCAATTGAATGGAGAAGTATCCGATCGAATATCCTGCACAGTGTCGGTCACTTCCGGAGTAAACTCAATATCATTCGTCACAAAACGTCTCGAGGAGCTTCGCGGTCGTCGCCGCGGGGTTTGTAAAAACACCGAACCGTCCCTAGGAAATGACGACAACATCGCCACGTGAGTCCTTGAAACAACAAGCAAGCGGACAATCCAAGCCAATACTTCGTACATGAGTTCTTCCGGGTTGTGCAGTGTGACGTGTGCTACAGCCCCCATATGCTTCTGCAATTTCAAGCGTCAAGAGTTACTCGTTGTGTATCAAACAGCGCTTAGTATAGAAACTACGCACCCGAATGACGTAATTGAACTCGGCATACTTTGTTCGAAGGTAAATTGGTAGATCTCGGCCTTTCCAACAGAATGACAGCACGTTGGTAGGTGCAGAGTTTTCGTCATAGCAGTCGATGCTGGTTAGACCATAGCACAAAGAATTGGGCGAAAAGAGCTCCTTGGGCCACTTGGACTGGTCCGAAATGCTGCCGTGTCCAGATGCGAGCACTTTGAGCGTATTTCGCTTCTCTCTCTGGTCCTATCGATCAACAAGACTGAGTCAGAGAGATTCGAAACGATGCAAAACATTTCAGCTAGAGGTAGCCACCAACCGCAAAGGAAAAGATGACCCACGTGGGTGAATTCTTGGTCTTAATGTCGTGCAACACACTATCCACCTGACTCAAGCGCAAGTCCTGCGCTTTCACAGTGCGTACAAACGTGTGCGGCACGTCCATGCCGTTGCGATTGCTATAGACGAAGCACAGAATCCTGACACTTGTGCGTATGGGCTGTAGCAGCCCCTCTCCCCCTCCTTCTTGTAAAGAGCGCTCTCTTTCTTCCTGCAGGGGACTGAGCGTAAGTTGGTCCTAGTCACCGTTGCGATGTGGAGATCGTAGAGTCGCTTCTCGTGAAAACGGATTGGCTGATATCTTTAAAGTAATGCATCCATTGGATGAAATAGCACCGCTACATCTCTTCTTGCACTTTTCCACTTGAAGAAAACAAACTTGCTTCTCGGCATGAACCGACCCAATGGCCGTTATCTATCGCCTGTCCAGCATTCCCGCTCCACTGCGAGGTCCTGGGTGCCTATTTCTCGTCCTCATATCGTTTGTTTGTTTCTCTGTCTATCTACTCTACGCCTTCTCCGCCCTCTAAAAGATCAATTGTGTCCATAACCGCTCTTGAGCAGCGTCAGTATGTTGCTCGCCGTGTTTACGTCGTCGACTAAATACTTGGCAAGAAACTTTTCCGTCGCATTCTTTGGCTCTTGCTGGAATCCGCCGCCACGCGCTCGCTTCTTCTTGGCGTGTGTAGGGGCAGGGTATCGAACAGCTGGTGGCACTGCGAGCAGAGCTTGCTCGTCATGAACGCGTCTGCCGTCGTGCACGTTTTTGCAACGTTCTCATGTGCTGAATTCGATATCCAGATGGAGGAGACGTGGCATCTCCTTCATATTAGAGTCTGGAGAATGACCTTTTGTCTTTTTCAAGACCTTCTATGACCACTGGTGTTCGAACATCGCGTTAACTCGTCAGACGCGTCTCATGTATATGCTCCTACGACTCGGCATTCTATAGTGCAATGTGTACCAGTCATAGAGAACACAACAAGGGCTCGAGGAAGTATCGAAGCTTTCCGAATACCCTGACCTTGAAGGAGAACTTCGATAGCAAATGGTGGTGATTGCTGGCGTGAGGATGATTCGTGAGCACTTCAACAAACGCCTTTGACTTTACGTACAGATCACTTTTGGAGGATTTGGTAGCGATCTCACCAAAGGAGAAGAAATTCTCGGCAAGGCAGTCGCGAGAGTACCGATGTAAGACATTGCTACGCCAGATGGCACCGACTGAAGCGCACAGTGGCCAACCCAACTTCAAAAGAATGGAAAAGGGAGTCCAGCCAGGGAGAATCGGTGGACGGTGGCGCGCCGCGCCTTTGACATCTTTCAGCTTAGACGATGCGTCCAGGAAGTAGTGTCAATGATGGCTTGGCACCGTTCTAGTTGATGGCTTTCAGCCTCAAACAGGTCGCCCACGTCCATTATTTACCAAATACCAGAAACGAAGCAATTTAGTGCTTTGACCACATGTATATGAACCTGCCGTGTAGTCACAACCAGTTGATAGCATAGTCGTTAGAGACAAAGACAGCAATACATCAAGAATGGACTATAGTAGGGAGCGATTCGTTGCACAGCGTCAAAGTGTCGTAGTTTAAGCCTGTAGATCAAGCGAGTTCTTGTGTGCCCACGCCATTAAACTAAACAGTTCATGGGGTCGACTCATGACATTATTGTATGATAGACATTGCTACATTTTCACCCGCTGTCACCATCAGGCGTAAAGTGATAAGCGAGAAGAAGAAGAAGAAGGTGCAAGCATACGCAACCTCAAACACTGTTTTAATCAACGCAGTAGCAGCCCATAGCCGCTCGCTTATGTGTAATAGAGCTCAAGTCCCATGCCGTCGTGAATCTCGTAGTCCTCGAGAGTAATGTGATCCTTGTAGATGGTGTACCACTTCTGTATACGAATCTTCTCAGGTCGCGTGCCCACCTGCGCCGCCACCAGCTTCTTCAGGTCCCCCACCGTGTCGTCTTCGTTGCATTTGACGCGGATCTTCTTGCCCAGGCGGTCGTTCAGAATCACTTCGATCATCACTCGTCAATGCGGTCAAAGTCACTGGACCAGCGTTCGCTCTCGCCGATTGGTTTAAACTAAGCACGAGGGATTTTCGTCAAATCACGTGGATAGTTCAGTTTTCGAGCATGGAAGAGCGGATCTTCCGCAATCTGCTTGACGATGTCGCTCTGGATCTGTGCTTCGAGGTGCGATAAACATGTGAATAGGAAGCTCACCACGTGCAACGTCGTGACGTTCTCTGCGCTTATACAAGCAGATGCATCGCCAGATCTCAGTGGACGGGTTGAGTCTTGAGGAGATTTACGACGTGATGCCCATTGAGCGGCCAGTCGACATGCCTGTCGTAGAGCAGGACAATATGTTTCTGAGCTGTTTTTACTGTAAACGACAGGTAAAGGATCAGAGGTTTGATACTGGAGTAATCATGCAAGGCTGATGAAACCTTGCTGGCTGCAGGTGCACGCATCGAGGTATACAAACCACTTAGAAAAATGCTTGACAGGATCGCGTCGGATGGTAACACCCAAGCAGCGACAAGACGCAGCACGGGAGACCGAGCGCAAGCAGCTACAGATTCTGAGCAAACCGCAACTCTGTAGAGCGGACGCCCTGTAAACGAAGAGCCGATAGACAACTGGGTGGTTCTGTCATTTAGATGGGCAGATCCATGTCGTCAAACTCAAAGTCAGACACTTCGCTTCGTCGAGGCGACTCCTTGCCTCCCTGCTCAAGTTGCTGCTGTTCGTCCCCTGTCATGTCATAACTCTGCTCTCGAGTCGCGTGCTCTTCGTCTTCGACTGCGATTTCGTCGTGCCATTGCTTGTCGTCGGCAGCCGCTACGCACATTTGCTCATTAGCTGCATCCGCTGCGTCACATTGTTCTTCCACTTCCTCTTCGTGGCATCGACCTTCAGCTGCGTCTTTATCGCCTACCGTTGGGTCTTCTTCGCACTCGTCCTCTTCCCTAACATCGATTGTATCTTCCGTGCTAAATGGCTCATCAATTTCGTACGGCCAGCCTTCAGGTGGGGTCCACGAGCTCTCGCTAGTGGTGTGGTTGAACCAGAAGTAGTGGTTCGAATTGGGATCAAAACCTTTTTCCCAGTCGCCAAAGATTTCAGCTTCCTCATCATCGGCGTCGACTCCTCCTCCCATCTCATAAAATTCTCGATCCTCAAAATCAGGCTCAGCGTCTCCAGTAGCATCGCCATCGACTTCGCCATCGACTTCGCCATCTTCCGCATCATTTTCTTCATCATTCTCAATATTTTCGACTTCTTTGGGTTCGTTTGCTTCATCCATTGCAAAAGGTGCTTCTTCTTCTCCACTCTTTGTTTGTGTGATCACTGTGATGGACCAATCGCAGTCTTGAACTCCTTGACTTTGTTCGTTGCATTCCTTAGTGTCGTTGATCTCAGCATCAAGCTCAATCGAAGTGGTGAGCCAATCCAAATCTTTATCATATGAAGACTCAAACGTGACCTGATCATCGTGACATCCGCTCTTACTTCCCGCCGAAGGATCTTCTGTTTCCTCAAAAGTTGCACCCTCATCTTCACCTTTGAGCACAGCTGAGGTGTCCAACGCTTCCTCATTTCTTTGTGAAGCATCAGCTTTCCAAGGATTTCCATCGGTTCCCCCCTCGTTACCAGTTAAGCTGGAAGCTTTGTCTGTTAAAACGTCCAGTGTAATGTCAATCGCAGAGGTTAGAAGCATCGATTGCGAGATAGAAGTATGGTCTTCTATCTCTAGCACACTGCTAATGTCATCGAGCGACTGAGACGTATATGCATCTTCTATCATTTCTTCTGCTTCATCATCACAAGGAATCGACTCAGTCGTTTCCAGAATACCAAAGTCATTGCCTTCACCTCCATCATCATGATCCACAGAGCAAATATCCTTGGGATTGGCGTCAAGAATACGAGAACTACCGTTGTTGCCGTTATCAGATAGTGCCGATGGTTCCTTTACGAAGCAAAAGGCAACACTAGAACTAGCTGATGAATCTGTGCGAACAGTCTCGATCAAGGACGACAAACCGGTTGGTGAGATATTCGCCATGCTAATGTCCACTTTCGCATCGTTGCCATTACTTGTTTCACCAGCAGTTCCCTCTTGAACCTCAAGCATCGAGGTCACAATCCCACGCAGTTCATTCGATCGGAGAAATCTACAATATGCTCGAATCACTCCAGAACCAGGTGCGTGGCCTTCAAGCTTCTCCAATAATTGGCGCATGCACTTCTTCACGACGCCCAACTTGACAAACCACTCGATGCATTGCGCTCGACGTTCGTGATCAGGGCGTCCTTGGGTCCTCTTAAACATTGTATGGCTTTCATGTTCATTGAGAATATCCAAGGCGTCAAGACTTGCACGATAATCGGCCAATTTCTTGTCACTACCTTGTTCCTTCTCACTCATTAAAAGCAGCACATTAAGAGCAGTCACCGCGGTTGAAAACTCTTCTTGTGCATGCGTGAGGAAATCTGAGACGGCCAACTCGTGTAAGAAACCAGCTTCCTTGGGCTCGTTGAGTTTTGGTGAACTTAGTTGTCCAGCTATACCAGCAAGATTTGGCTCAATGCATAAGGTCAAAGCTCCGTTTGTTGATCGCAAGGTATGGTCCTCTTCGCTATGAAACACATTTGCGTTAAGAGAATATTGCTGAGGATTGGTTACTCTCGATTCAGACTTGGAGTTGTCATTGAGTTCAAAATCTTCTTCCACTTTGCCCATTGGTGCTGTTGTTGCAGCATTTACTCGTTTTCGGCTATCTGGTTTCCATATTGTTGGCCTTGAGTGGGTACTAAGACCGGCTGGAGCAGCCGAATGCCGTTGATTCATATCTCGAGCAAGTTGAAGTCGCTCTCCAACCGTCATGGCTCCATAAAAGTCGATGCGAGCTTTTCGCTTTTGTTCTTGACGCATCAACGTTTGATCGACTGGGACGTACTTTGGGGCACTCAACTCATTTGCTCGACGCTGTTGCTCTCTTACAACACTCGGATCAGCTCGTGTGAATGCTTTCTTCTTCTTCTTTTTCTTTGCCGGAAAAGGTCGAGATGGTCCAAAGCAAAACATAGAAGTCTTGACGTTTTCCGGGGATGGCACGACTTTTTCTCGTTTACGAGATCCCGTTGCACGACTGCGAAGTTGGTCTTTCTGTCGCTGCTGCTCTCGCGTTAGGAGCTTGCTTGGTTGTTCATCATCCTCATTTCTCGTCCCCCATTCCTCATGTTGGCTTTTGCTCGAATTTGAACTCGCAGCATCTTGAAAAATGCAGAGTGTATCACACGCTGTAGAGACCCACATGCAGTTGAAGTGAGGAATCAAGTCGCTATCAAATAACGATCTACCGAGGTTCGTAGCATTGTTCGTTCTCTTCTTGTCCTTGCTGAAGACATTTGCACATGGAATCGAGCCAAGTGACTGCAACGCTGGCAGGAGATTCCGCACATTCACAATGTTTTTCCGTTTCTGACGCTCGTCCGTCTCGACAACAGGATTTCCATCGAGGTTCAAGTGAGCCAAAACTTTGTTGAGTGACAATAGTCGAAGAGCAGGAACATTGACGATTTGGTTATTAGCTAGCTGCAACACTTCCAATTGAGCGAGATGCTCGATATTTATCACCGTGCGAATCGCATTGTGGCTTAAGCTGAGAGCTCGAAGCTTGGACAACTTGGAGAGTCCAGTGATACTTTTCAATCGATTTTCCGCTAGATCCAAGACTTCAAGTCGTGGGAATGCAGTCAATCCTTCTTCTCCTAGCTTCATCAAGTTGTTCTTCGACAGATCCAGCACGATGACGAAGGGAAAGCGACACTAAAGCACACACCGAGTGAGTCACAAGGACAATTGTCACGTACCCTCAACACGCACTTACCTCGGAAAACAATGCAAGATCTGAAAGACCATTTCCAGGCAGAAGTAGCGCCAACATGTTTCGGAATTGAAGTTCAAGAGGAAAATCCTGAAGTCTGAGCCCCTTTCGAAGCTCGTGATGAACGAGTTTGACCACAGAACGTTCCTTGCTGTCTTTTGTCACGTCAAACACAACCGATTCAATACATTCTTCGACTCCTTCTCCTTCGTCTTCAGGTTGACCGTCTGTCTTATCCACACTGCCAACGAGTGGTGCTGACCGGCTTCCCTCTGACGCTAAATCATCGGTCAGTGGCGCCACGTGCTTATCATCTTGGCCAGTGCTAGGCTTATCATATCCCACAGCTAGAACTTCTCGTAAAGTGTCGGCTCCCGAGTAGCTCTTGTTGTCGCTAAGATCGCTGTTGCTACGCTGAGAAGTGTCGAGCGATCTCGATGCTCTATGGCTCGAGATTGAATGCACATCATCTTCAATGCCACTAGCGCTCAATGTGTCGACATCTCCTCGATTAACGCTAAGATAAACTTCCTCCTCTTCATCTCCTAAGACTGATTCGCTCTGCCAGCGAGGCGAATCCAGATATGTCGAGGAAACGTTTGGAGCTACCATCGCATGTGCCTTGCGCTCTGACGTCTTGACACGATCATGGTCGTCTATAGTACGCTGGGAATTGGAACCTCCAAGAGCTGAAGAAACAGCGCTCACGCTGTCACTCGTGTCCGAGTCATGAGGTGACGATGATACCGACATGAAGCCATTCGGTCCGCCGTCTCGAACCACTGACACATTGCGTAGTCCCTCATCTTCGATACTCGATCGAGCAGGACATGGACTCAGACTCGTAGCGTGTTTCACAAACGATGATCCCCCTTCACGGGTTACTGACGGATATCGCTGGCCTTCATCGTCGGCACTTGATCGAGCAGAACGAGGGCTTGGATTCACTGGATACTGAAGTACTGAAGCTAGCGAGAGTTGTGGAATCGACGGGTGTTTCGTAAAGCTGACAGACCGATCGGACGGTAATGCTACGCTCTTTGGCTCGGACACCTTAGTCTCAAGTTGAGGGACTACTGGAGCGTTTGCAACGAGTGCTGGCTTTGTCGCTGTCTCAATTGGTGCAACTGGAGCAACATGAGACACAGGCGAGAGATCAGGGGCATTGTTGCTTGAAGCAATTGAAGTGGCATTCATGGTTGCCACTCCTGAGGAGGAATAACTAAGTCGACTAAGACGGATGTTGTTGCTCAATTGAGGATCAAGAGACTCGGAAGAAGCGGTCATCATTGTCGGGGCCATGCGTTGAACTCCAAGAAGGGCGTGTCGCTCTTGAACTAACGACTCCCATGGTGGACATGCGGCGTGTCTTGATGGCGATGTCGCACACTTTGCGAGGAGAACATTTTCCAAGTTGGTTGCGTTCTGTGCATTGTCAGTAGATAATGTGTGCTGCTGCAGGAATGTTCGAATCTCTCTGTTCGTTGGGGTAGATGCAGTCAAAAGCTTCAAAGCCCTTTTGAACTCCTCTTCATCAATTCTTCCGTCGCTATTGCGATGAATGCGAGCAAGTGCGACGCGAATCTCCAGTCGTTTGTCCTCACGTCGCAAAACATCGAGATATTGCGCCAGTTCCTGAAGAACGAAAGCCGATACTTCATTGCCTTTGAGATTCACATTTGTTACATATCGTGCGTATTCAGGTAGTGACGCGTACAGCGGTTGCTTTGTACGCGAATCGATTGTCGGTGGAGTCTTAGCCGTGATAATTTGTAAGCGAAGAACTTCTAGAAGTGCCTTGGCTCCCTGTTGAATGGCAAACGATGAGTTAATAAATCTCTACTGACATGCCATGCCAGATCTGCGTACATACGTCATCAGTGATTCGATTATCACGCAAGTCAAGCGATGAAACGATGGGCATCTCAACTAAAGCTTCGGCCAACGCAATCATCTGTGGGTCCGTGATATCTTCCTGTCGAAAATCAATCGCGTGTAGCTCCTTTTGACCAGCTATGGCCTTATAAATGCTCTATCCACAAGTCAGATCCAAGCAAGCACCTGGTCGTAGCTGCATGAGCAAAACGCACCTTTTCAAAGCATGGAGGCGTCTCAACTTGTCGGAGTTCAGCATATTTGGCATAAGCATCACGAAACCTGAATACCATCAACGCTCAATTTTCAATTGTCGTATAACGCGACCACATTTTGACACATTGACGCACTTTTTCACGTCTTGAAGTGACGGCGTCCGCACTTCTTGGCCTTTTTTGCGCTTGTGAAAGATTCCAGTGAGCATCAGAGTGTCTGCTGCGCGTTCCCTGAAGCTCAAATGGCAGAAGAATGGACTTTGCTCGTGGTAGATAATCGTTTCGAAACGACTGATGCTCGGAATGGACGAGCAACAGTTTGGTTGGTTTGCCTACTAAGCGAAAGTATGCCATCTTGAAGCCGTAGCGAAAACTACCCGTCGAGAGTACGATATCTACAATGACTGGAGGAATCAATGCCGGTGTGGTGGCAAATGGCGACAAAGGCAAAGAAGCGTGTCAAGATCTGGAACCGACGTACGTGTAGCTATACTCGACAAATTGTGTATCTATTACCTGATGACTCGTTTTGTCTTGCCATTTGTTAGTTATGTGCTGGGATTTCGCTCATGTGGCCGCATACCCATCGATTTTGCTAGTGAAAGTGTGGTCATTTACCCAGTGGCTCATCATTTGGTACTCTATAATCTCGAAGATCGGAGCATGGAATTCTTTCATCAAGCCCGACACATCAAATGCATCCAGAGCTTTCAGCTTTCACCTGATCGGGAACTTGTAGCAATGGTGGAGCTTTCGGAACAAAGTAATCGACCGCTTATATCGACTAACAATTTGCCATCGGGACAACTTCATGACCAGGGAAGTCGCAGTATTGCCATTTACAATCTCAATTCCAAGACCCGCGTGCAAAACATCCCGCTACCTGCAAAGTCAAACGTAGTGTCATGTAGTTTCTCGACTGACAACAAATTTCTCGCTGTTCTTGAGGACGCTCCAGCTTATACAGTGTCCTACTGGCAAATTAACAAGGCAAAACTCGTTGCTTCGTATAAATGCCCTAGTCGTGGATCACGCATTCACATCAGTCCAACGAATGCCAGCTTTGTTTCAGTGTCAGGACCAACAGCGCTCAAGTACTGGATCTGGACCAACAATGACTTCAAAAGCTCCAATTTCTTACCCTCACTTAAAGATCACGAACATTTTGTGGATCATTCGTGGCGGGAAGAGCACATGATTGCTCTCTCAGAACGTGGACTGCTGCTTTGTTTTCGTCTTTCACTCGATGGGTGCAGCGCTGAGCTCATCCATTCGTCTCAATGTCATCAGCCAACTCATATTCGAATGGAGTGCCTGACTTTCCATGAAAAAGGTCTCGTCCTTGGAGGTTCAGCGGGCTTTTTCAGCATGTACGAGGCCTCGGTAGGTGATTGTTGTTGCTTTCACGATGAAATGCCTCAGAATTCACCCAATTTGCTGCGCAGGACGATCCAAAAGATCCGTTTTCGCTCGTGGGCTCCGTGTCCGTCGGTGACATCGATTTTGACTGTATCAAGATCTCACCAAGCTCCGAAACGATCGTAGCGTGTTCAAAGACCAGAGAGTTAACCGTTTTTTCAATGAGTGCCATTGACGTCGAGCAGAAAGACAAGGTCGAAGTTCGCGAACTCATTCGTCATGTAAGTGTACAATTGTGTCTCGGCCTCTCGCGTACAAAGTCTAATCATCAATTTGACACAGGGCCATCAAGTAGGCTCTGTTCTACGCATTGATGTTTGCCTGCAGAGGCCAATTGTTGTGACTTGCGGTACAGATAAGACCGTGCGTGTATGGAATTTCGCACTCAACAAGTACGAGCTTCTACACCAATGCATTGAGGAACCAATGACTGTGGCATTACACCCGTCCGGATTCCAGGTCGTCATTGCGTTTAAGGAACGTATCCGCGTTTATCAACTATTACACGACAGTCTACGACAGGTTAACGATCTTCCGATCAAGACTTGTCGCGTTGTCCGATACGCACATGGTGGTCATTTATTTGCTTGTGCTTCCGGCCTCACAGTCGCCATATTTCAGTCCTACACATTCAATGCTGTCCACACCTTCTCAGGTCATTTGGGTGCTATACGGTGTTTGAGCTGGAGCCAAGATGACCTTCTTCTCTACTCGGCCGCTCATGACGGTGCCATCTATCGTTGGGATATCCGTACTGGACTACAAAGCGAAGAGATGCAGCACGTGGTAAAACAATGTCAATATGCTGCACTTGTTGTCGATCAAAATGACGCCAGTGTTGTCATTGCATCTGGCAGTGACGGCAAGATTCGAGAACTCACTGCCGGTGAAGAAACGACAAGTATTGACTTACCTATTGGAACAGTCATTACGTCAATGGCTTTGACGAAAGATGGCAAGCGGCTCTTTGCTGGTACAACAGCAGGTAGCATCCTCGTGTATACGTGGCCATTGACGAGCATGAATGTTGCTGAGTATTACGTGCATGCGGAGACTTTATTGCAGCTACGCATGACAGAGGACGATGAGCAACTTCTCACATGCGCAGAAGATGGCAGTGTGGGAATTTTCAAGCTTTTGAATGGGGGATTCCAACATCAAGTGTTGGAAGAAGCCTCTCGTACCATGGCAACGTCTTGCGTGCGTACATCCATTGCAAAGTCTTGCGTGCGTACATCCATGACGAGACCTATTTCATCAGCTTTACGAGAACGCAGTAAAGTCGATACAAGCTACACGGACGCTGTATTGATGGCTCGGGACGATCTGGAAGAACGATGTGCTGAGTTGATTGAATGGCAGGAACGCCACGACCAAGTGAAGGCAGACGTGGAATTTGCGTTGCATCAGAAAGAAAATGAATGGATGAACCGATTGCATGTGCTAAAGGAAGAATCGGAACACCTCGTTGTTCAAGAACGAGTGCGCTATGAAGAACTGGAAGCGCGTCATCAACTAACGACTCGAAAGCACACTGAAGAGGTGGTACAGCTTGAAGCTCGTCATGTGAGAATGACCCAGGAGCTCGAGAATCAGTACGAACGGAAGCTTGCCCAAGGAGCGACGCGCTATAACGCACTGGTGGAAAAGCTAGAGCAGACACGTCAACGATGTGCAGCTCTCGTGGAGACCCAAGATAGTCAGAACCGCGATATACTCTTTGCAGAGCGCTCAGCGTCGTACGCTCAAACCAAGGAGCAGAACGAGGTTATCAAGCGCTTGCATGAAGATCTCAAGTACAATCACGTGAAATTCAAAGAAGTGCTGCACCAGGAAGAGACCGACTATGAGCAGGAGATGCACACAATGCGTGCAGAGTTTGCGGCTCAGCTCGAAATTGAGCGTCAGAACGCGGTTCTAAAGCAAGGCCAAGTGAGTGCGGCAAATACAAAACTTGAATCGCTCAAGAAAAAAATGCAGGAACTGAAAGCTTCTTCACACACTCGCGACATTCTTTTGTCAACGGAGCGCGCGAATGCAGCACGTCTTGAAGCGATTTTGGCCAACTACGAACGGCAATTCGAGGAATGCCGTGATTCGGAGCAAAACAAGGAGAAAGCGATCAGTGGACTCAAGTCGGAGAACCGCGTTTTAGAGAACTTTCGTCTTGTTCTTTCGCATCGTATCGATGGACTTGAGACGGAGCAAGCTCCAATGCAGGAGCACTTGCGTGCGCTCGAAACGAGAATTCGTGAAATGCATGCGGAACTCGCGGATGCGTTCCAAGCCAAGACTGAAGCACAACAGGAAATGGACAACAAAGATGCCAAAATTCGCACTCTGCTGCACGAAGTCAAGACGCTGCGTCAAAGCTCACTCAGGAGAGAGTACATTGTGGGTGAAATGACGCGCGAGTTCACGCGTCTGACGCGATTGACAAACTACAAGGATCTTGAAAGTGCCGTCAAAGATGCTTTCAAGGTCTATGTCATGGGAGAAACGCTGCATAAGAAACCTTCTCGGGCTGTTTACCCCGGTAAAGTCATCCCATCAGGCACTGCCGTATCGTGTTTGCCAAGCGGGGATGGCCTTTGTTTAGCTGCCAAACCTTCCACCAAGGCGAGTAAGACGACCTCAAACCAATCCGTTGCCGGTCCTGTATCAACAAACGTAATGTCGATTGTATCGAATGAAGCCCTCGGTTACGACTGTAAGCAATCTGTGGACGAGTCGGTCAAGCAAATGGAGTGTATGAGTCGTACTATCCAAACTCTTCGTACTGCTCTAGAACATGCAAATTCCAAGGCTGACCGCACTCGCCGTGATTCAGTAGTCAAGGGCAGCAAGCTCATTGAAGAATGCAACCGACTGCGCAAAGATAACACCCTCCTTCAGACTCAAATCCGTGCCTTGTGTGCGGCTTCACATGACAATGCTACCGAGCGAATCTCGCGTATGGATAGCTCCAAGTCTCCATTGCAGATTAGTCACTCTAGTCCACAGCTTCATTCACGTCCTGCTTCGTCGTCGCAGCTTTCTTCTCAGCCCGACATGACGCTTAGTATCGCGGCAGTTCATGACAAAGGCTTGATGAATCTGACGCCTTTGCACACTCGACAGCGACGACAGCGTACACCAAATAATTCTTCGTCCAAGCGCAATGACGTGACGCTGCTGCCATTCGAAAGAGCACGGCGAGGACGTCACGACGCTGCTCGAGCCGACGAGCTCGCTGATATTGTCGACAAACAAAAGCGCGACATTCAACGCCTGCACACACAGGTAGATCTGCTGCTGTCAGGGGCAGCCGATGCACCTTTGATAGATCGCTACAATGATTCAGCACGTATGGTTCCTTCTTCGTCCACTCAGTCGATAACCTCGCAGGATGCGACTCAAGGCGCCATGATTATCGGTCGTATCGGGTCATTACGACCACTAATCTAACCACTCATATGTTCAACATCGTGTGATACTCAGCGTCCAGAACTGCCTTAGGTCTACGATTGTTAATCTTTTGTCTGGTTCTCTTGACGCCCTTTTTACGAGCAAGTTCCAGCATGTTGATGGCCGCATTCGCGTCCTGTTCCCAATCCTGGAGTGACGCACTATCGCATTCTTTATCTACAGTCAGCACGTAAGTATCCGTCTTCTTTCACACTACTATGGCTACACGATATCGAACGTCTGGCGCCACTACCAGCATAGCGTAAACTTGTTTATTTCGACCTCTATGTGCGCCTGTTTCAACTCTTTGGCGCATACATTCCAGTCTATGTACCCTTCGCATGTCTTCTTACTTATCGTCAAATAATAGCAATGTCTTGATCTTGCTATGTGCCCTTGTGGACGTCGTGTGTACACGAATCGGTGAGAGGTCTCGCGCCTCTTTCGTCCTCTTCTCGACTGCACTCAAATCAATCGAGTGTCGAATGCCCTACTATTCTTCGATATATGATTTGCTTGGGGGATCCACTGTTTGCTACACTTTGTACCGTCTGACCTCGCATCTGCAGCGCTTCCGGCACATCCATCTCAGCTGTTCTGGAGCACGTATTTATACTTACTTCACGAGGTTTTTCTTCTTCTGCATCTTGAATTACTTGCTCTCAAGCTTCCCCCAAACGCGATCTGCACATAGTCTAAAGCTCCATACCGTCACCTTCAGCCACTTCTGGCTCTTTTGGGCAAAGTTGAGTCGTCTCTTTCTGTCATGCCGGAGAAATGTCTGCATAGGTCGTAAGTCTCTTGGAAGATCTTCCGCTTGTCGTGCATATTCTTGTTCGTAATATTCGTCTTACAGCGCAAATAGAGGAGTGCATGCACGAACTAACCACTGCTTTGTCCACATGGCACCGCCCCTCCCGACATCTGTGACCTCGTACCTCAAATTCCGAAAATCGTGTGCTGCATCAATTGGTCAGAGCTTCCACGAAATTCGATTCGGTCATCTTGTTAAAGTCCGACCTCGAGACCGAACCGACGAACCAGTTCGAAACGCACAGAACTTGAGACTTGGCAGTCAACGGGGTAAGACTCGAAGGGTGAGGGCGGTCGAGACCTCAAGTCTTTTTCGATGATCGACGCTGTTTTAAAACGGCTGGTTTAAAAATACTGTACCCCTCGTCTTGCAGTTAACTTCAAGTAGCCTAAGGAGAAACGTCTCAGCAATCCATCACCATCTACCGTTTCGCAATTTGCTGAGGAATTTGTGTCGGTAGTTTCATCGTGGGGTGTTTGCGAATCTTAAAGCATAATCTGAGAAATGCTTACATCATCAATCAAAACAGACAGAACTACGAATTCGTTATTTGCTTTTCCGAATCACTCATGACTTGATCTGGAGAAAGTCTCGGAAAAAGTGAGCATTGTTACCTTGTTGAAAGGCTAGGGCTAAGGATGCCTTGACCATGCGATTGATGCCTACGCTCCCACACCGCAGGCATGGGCCATAAACCCATCGACGGAGCAATTCTTTGACGATCCAGTGTTTGCTAAACTTTAGAAGTATCATATGACGTCTACGTAATCGCAGCGGTTAGGCACTTTTACTCAGACGACAAGGGCAGGCAAGTAGGCATTTGCAGAACTCGCGCATTAACGGCACGGCTCAAAATAATCATTCGCCAGCCCTCGTTCTGACCAAAATACTCCCGGTACCACCTCTGCGAGTTACACCTCAAACGCGCAAGAGCGGTCTGTTGCAATTGTCACTTTAAATAACCCCCCGAGAAAGTCCAGGCCATCACTCGGTGAATAGCAAAAGAACGAGCGTCTGATTCTTTGAGGGAATTATCTAGTCGCAAGAAAGGGCGTCACTCGCGAACTCGACATTTGAAACAGTCATGGACCTTGCAATTCGTGTTAATGTGCGCTACGCTGCTCCTGCCAACTCACAGATAAAGGACGCATTGCTCTTGTTTAAGAGCGCGCGCTGGGTCCACTCTATTATCCGGTACATCATTCCGCAGCTTAATAACGTGTCACCTGCTGCCATGCACCTCATGGAGTCACTCAAGAGCAACACAGCTGAAGTGGAGGAAGAACATGCGATTTGCGTTATTTGCATGGAAGCGCTTTCGTCGCCTTGTGCCAAGTTACCCACGTGTAGTCACCAGTTCCATGAACGTTGTATCGAACCTTGGCTTAAGATGCACAGTACGTGTCCTACGTGCCGACACCAGCTCCCCACCGATGCATATACTAGCTACAGTGTCTATGCGATCAATACCACCATCGTCTTACAGCAGTCCCAGTCAAGTATGCCCGCCGCTGAATTGTTGGAACTATCAGCCAGCAATCAAGTAATTCGAGCCATTGTTAACGCGCGAGTGAGAAGAAATGCAGCTTCAACTGGAGTCGCCGTGACTGGCTCCCTGTCAAGCGACGTCCCAATTTTCCAGACGGAGCCTCCAGTTATGAACGCAAGTGTATTGCAGCGTGGCTCAGGTCTATCAGCCACATTACCACCTTGTATAACTGAACCTGTCGTACCAGTGATGCATCGGAATGCCTCTCGACGTCGCTTTCGTGAGCAGGAAACGATCCAAACGATCGACAAGCGACGGCGGCTAAGCGATTCTACGGATGATGTCACGACGTCGTGAGTCACATACCTATTGGTCCCCACACGCCACACGAGGAGTCTACCGTTTTGCCCCATGAACCAGATAGACAAGCCAGCGGCGTGCGATGCAGACGTATTCGCTGTTCGTATGGTCAGTGTAGCTCTTCTTATCATTCGCTGAAGAACTTGTGTGAGTAGTTCGCACATTTCAAGGCGGCGGCGCATCATAATAAAGTTAGTCGCTTATAGTCAAAAAGAAAATACTTGGGTCGGTGACGCAGGCGACAGCGTGTTTTGGCTCATTGCATCAACCCAAGAAGCGCTGGATCGTACACGCTACAGCCAAGGCATTCGACAATAACAGCGAACTACAGTTTCTGCGAAACGGATATCTGCACATCCGGTGGGCGTTCGCGCTGCTTTTTATGAACACTGCGCCTCAATGATGATCCCAATTATTCGTGAAACATGGTCAACAAAGTATTGCGTGGCAGTCGATACGAAGCACATTGTTCCTTGGATGACGCGCGTGGCATATGGAGACCATAGCAGGCACGAATGTATCAGAAGCATGCATCAAGTCCAATCAAAGGGTTGAAATACGCAACGGTAGTCTTCATGGACGAGTTGCTATCGAAAGAGCGTGAATAGAATCCCAAACAATGATAACGAAAGCCAAAGTCATGCATTACTACGTGATGTTCAAACAAGCTTGCAAATACCAGCGCATTCCAAGCTACATTCATTGGTCTTCTTCATGGATCTAAACTCGCAATCATCGAGACAACAACATTGGTGTTAAGATTGACCGTGTTGATAACACTCGCATGAGCTCGAATAGATCAGCTGTTGACTCGGCCTTTGCGTCAGGAGGATGTTCGACAATCCAGTTAACGATATGATTGAACGGCGTGACAAGACCTGCGATGGCAGCTGGCAAACGACACGGGTGGTGCTTTTTATCTTGAAAATGGCTGACGATAAACATCACCACGCAGACGATATGTAGCAGCATCACGTAGCGGTCGTCTTCCCCTCGATTTTCGACGGTAAGATCCATGTCGGCCATCAACCGGGAGCCACTGGCACACGCGACAGGTAGAAGAAACGTCAACGCGCGAAACCACTCAAGAGCGTTGGGGACACCTGGTGTCTGCGATGCCGTAGTGCTTTCGTTTTCACCACGAGTCAGAATGAGGTTAATCAGAACACCAAGGCATAGCGTCAGAGTTGACACGTTGGCAAATTCAGTGTTGCCGTCGGCAATGTCAGCACAGATTTTGCAGCAAAATTGCATCAAACGACGCAACACTTCGACGTTTTTGGACATGATAGAGGCACCGTCAGGGAGCGCACTGAGCTGGAGTAAACCTGGTAGCAAGAAGTGCAGCTGGTCGATGCCGCTGTCTGGCTTATGAATCACAACAGCTTTCTTCATCATATGGGAAACAGCATCCACTTCATCGCCTGAGCCAATCTCGTCGTCTGAATCGATCTCGTCGTCCGATCCAACAAGCTGGTGACTGTCAAATTTCACAGGCTGGACTTCATCACAGACCATTAATGGTTTGTAGCACACCATGAACGGAACCAATTGGATCACCAAATCTACACTTGTATCGGAATCCTCAGCAATCCAGGCACTCACAATACGCACACTTGCGCAGATTACAGCATCTAATTGGTAGACCGATTCTGCGCGTTTCTCGCGAAGTTCACGGTAGCAGTGAGTCTTAACGTAATCGCGAATCAGTGTCAGTAGCTCGAGAACCACCACAAATACCTGGTTAAAAGTCCCCTTTATCTCGAGCAGAATGTCATACGGAAGCACAAGCTCGTTTTCGTGGTTGGAGACGAGACCACTGATAATCATCTCCACAATGCCGTAGCAAATAGGCAAGATTGCGAGTACACGTTCAATCTCCTTTGTGCACCTCCTTGTCTCTTCGACAGGCTCAACCTTCGGCTCTTCAATTTGAATAAGCGAGGTTTCTACTTCATCGAGCATGATCTTGATCTGCGCATACAACAGTCTTCAGTATAACATGTTCAACAAGCAAAAGTGGAGCCAAGATGTACCTCAACAGACACGAGTTTAAGCAAAAACGTGATAAATTTCCCACCGGACACTTCGTCAGGTGGAGCTTGACTGCGGAGGGTGGTACCCGGTAGCATCCAGTCAGTACCCGAGTGCCGCATGAGCTGGAAAATCAGCCGCAAACACTCATCCCGCTCCTGATGGGGCCATTTCACGCGTAGAAAACGCAGCACACCTGTTCTAATGTCAGAGAGGCACTGGGAGCTGAGAAGTTCCACCGGTGCTTCATTAACTTCAATCAGCCGCATGTAGCTGTTCAAGATGAACAACACTGGAACGGCAGTGTCGCCCCGCACGCGTGTAAAATTGGAGCATATGAATTCGAAGTCATAGCTGTGAATATGTGCCCAAAGATCAGGTTTGCTAGCGATCCCACCAATGATATTCCAAAGGTTCTCCAAGAGCGCGTCTACTTGCTCTTCTTGCTCAGCCGACTTGCACTCTACGATAAGGTCACGATTTGAATGTGATCTGCTCAGCTTTTTCATGGCAATAAAAAGACGTCCGAGAATGTTTTCTTGGACTAGAATCTGAGTTAGAGTACCAAAACGATTTTTTAGAACCCATCCACATGCAGCACTTCACGTAATTGATCCAACAGCTGCACCTGCTCGCCCTTTTCAGTCTGCCCTATGCCTGTTAGGATACGAATGCAGTCCAAGAAAGACTCGTACGGCGTCGATTGCGACACCAACTGCATTAACAGAAACCCCACTAGCTTTTCCTGGGCAAATTCTCTGGCCACGCTCGGATCCATACAGAAGCTGGCAACAGCCCATTAGCATGCGTCGTAGTAAGACATGAAACACTACACAGTCGAAAAGTAATTACCTCGCTATTAGGTTCAGCCCGAGGCTCTGAAAAGACGAGAGCGTCTCAACGTCGTCGGTGCCTGCAACACAAGACGAGTTAATGAGCATCAAAAGCAGTAGATAGTCAACAATTCTTGCATTACTTAACGTTCGTGAATGCTAGTCGTACCTTTGGTGTGTAAAAGTCGCATAAAGAAGTTTACGCCGACAGTCGTCAGCACCTCTCGCCGAAGCTGCAGGAGTTGTTCGGTGGGCAGATCACTCAGCTTCGTGACCATAAGCAGACCGGCAAATTTGTGCTCATCCGTCTTGCCTCCAAGCATTCGCAGACATTGTGCGATCTTCTCTGTCGTCGGTGCTGCGTCGCTGGGCTCGCTCGTGGTCTCTGCAGCCATTTCTGTCAAAGTTTGGTAAAGGTGATGTGGGTAACACAGAGGCCGGTGGTCTCAAACACAAGCACGAAACGGTCGCTTGTCCTTCGCTTCTAGTGCCAGAATGCTTAGAGGACACCAAGTCCGTCCAAGCTCGCAGGACTACGTCGACAACCTGTCGTTGTGGTGCAGTCGCTGTACTGTTTTACTTTAATTTCTAGGATGATGAAATTTATTAGGTTAATTGGTCTTGGGTTGATCGATCGATCATCTTGTGATGCTCAATGTCCAAAACTGACTTGGGTGAATACTTTCGCGTATCCACGACTCTTTCGATCTTTACTCTGCTCCTGCCTACACCCCTTACAAACTCCCTTCATGCATTCCTGGCCGTATGCCTCACTCTTAAGCGTCTCCAGCTTGTGGATGGCCGCGTTCACGTCGCGGTCCCAATACCTTGAACTGCACTTCACGTGATCTCAGCGGAGCTTTTGACGCTCTTCCTCTTTGCACTGTATCTTTGACTGGATGGATCACCGCCACATTCAGTTATTCGCTTCTTGATGCGCCAGTCAAAGGTAAAGTAGCAAGAGTCCGTTAATCTTGATGTGTATTCTCGTGTATATCGTGGGTACAGAAAACAGTGTCAGCGTCTGCACTCCCTTGTCGTTCAGCACCTCTTTCATCTCCTTCTCGAACACGCTTCGAAGCTGCTACTACCAGTCAAACACACTATTGACGTGAGATGGTTTGCACTCAGTACCGTCTGGCATGCAAATGTCTCGCATCTGCAGCATCTGTCTCATCGGCTTAAGAGCACGTGCTTTCACGGAATTTCTCTTCTCCTTCTTGGTAAAATCACTCGCTGTCAAAAGCCCACCAAACGTAATGTGTATGTAAAGTCGATGGCGTATAAAAAAATGCTGACGAGTCTTCACGCTGGTCGAAGTTCTCGTTCAAGTATACATTATCCGGTAAGATTGGAAACCTTCTCGAGCCTTTTCTGCGAAGGATACGCCGCCACAACTTGACATGCTTCTACACAATGCGCCGAAAAGTTTTCGCACGTTCAAACAATACAAGTTGAAGAAGGTATGGCCTAGTGGGTGTATTCAAGAAGACGAATCTCGAGATCATACATCGAAGCGCGAGAAGGTCAATGAGAAGCCTGGATTGGTTTCATCGCATCAGTACTGCGACAGATCTCATCAATTGCATTCACTGTGATTGTACCGGAGGACTCTTTTCCTGTATGGAGAGCTGCGACGCTACGACGGGAAAACAGAAAAAGAGCCATTTCAACCAATCACTCAATTTCAGAAACAAATCCCATCGAGTGGCTGAAAAGGAGGTCTAATAAAAGTTTTTCAAATTTACGTTGCGCGGTAATTGACGGACGAGGTGAATGAATGTAAGACTAGCTGATTTACCCCAGACATGTCGCTCTATGCCATTTAAACAACAATCAAAGTGTGGACATCACTCGCAAGGTTTGGGTGTCTGGCGAAATCAGCTGCCTGCTCACGTCCGTTTGGCTGTTTCAAGTCGACGCTCTATTTCATCCGAGAATAGGGGACACAATTTCCAAATCCTCTGAATTTCGCTATGAAACGATAAATAAATGATACTGAATTTATTGGGTCCATCTTAGACGCGGTACGATGTGTGTTTTGCGGAATGTTGCAGTTCGGGCGTTGCAATCGCTGGTGGGGTTTCATCATTTCCACTTTTGCAAAGTCCCGCCGCGGTCAGAAAGTCCTCAATTCACCTCTTCAATGAAGTGTACCTATGTGCTAGCTGTATTCTCCACCCTGGCCTTGGGTGTGGTAGCGAAAGAAGACCCCGCGTACATTTGCGACTCGGACTCGTATTGTGACAAGAAATTTCCAGGCACAGCTTGTATTGAGGTCAACAACTACGGCGACGTCATCTCGAAATGCACACCCAACACAGCGAAGCGTCCAGCATGTCGTGGCGCCCAGCCTGGCTTGTGTCCGTCATACCAAAGTGCTGACATTGGCTACCTCAACGCGCATTGCGTTTTCGTGTCGGAGGAGTTTTTATCCCTGTCTTCTAGTGGCTCGGGCTCAGAACGCCGTCGTCTTATGAGTGCAGCCACAAACACCACCTTGGCCTCAGCTGTAGCCAACAGCACTGCAGCTTCATCTGATGAAAAGGCTACATCAAATTCGTCAGCCGACACGGATGCCGAAATTGAGGACCCGACCGCAACCTCGACTGGTAGCGGTGCCAATAGCTTGTTTACGGTCACTGTTGGTGATGAAGAGGTGACGGGTCAGTTTATCTGTCTGGATGTGTCGGATTGCGCAAACAAGGCTGCAGACCCTACCACATGCGAGCCAACGGCTTGCCAGGCGCCTAACTCGAAGGAGGTGTGCACTTATCATGGCACTTGCACGTACAAGAACCAAAAGAAGATCACAAAGCGCACTTGCATGTGCTACGCTGGATTTGAGGGTGATAAGTGTGAGAAGGAGGTTTCGAATGCCTGCGATGTTGATTGTGGTGCGGGCGGTGACTGCGTGAACGGTGAGTGTGTATGCAAGGCGGGTTTTGATGGTGAAGAGCACGACGGCAAGCAGGGTAAACCAAACCAGCGTTGCACTCGCTGCACAAACGATCTTGCATGCCAAAATGGCAATACTTGCAACACAGAGACGGGGAAATGTATCTGTGGTCCTGGATTTACCGGAGACACTTGCGGTGCCACTGAGGATTCGTGCACGACTCGTACGGACTGTGGCATTGGCGCGTGCCAGGTGCTCACAAACGGATCATCAGCATGCTTCTGTCCTTCGTGCAATCCTACATGCGAGCTTTGCGAAATGGGCATCGACGCCACATTTGATTGTTCGACCTGTGCGACTGGCGCTGCGACATCTACGCAGTCCTCTAAGCTGCTTATGTTCGCCTCGTTGTTATTCGCGGTCATACTTTCGAACTTCGCTCTATGAGAGAAACCAAGCAACTTGTAGGACCAGTTCACCATGGAGTTGTCGCTTCTTGGTGCTCTATTTTCGTAACATGATCACTTACCATCATCGTTAATCTTCGCTTTACTGCTCGCTGGTCTCTTTATGTAATCGGTTAAGAGCATGATTTGGTGCTACCAGCACCGCGGTTATGTATGTTTATGCCGCTTGTTGTAGCGATGTAATGATTACGAGGATGAACAAATGATTGAGTGGGGACTTACTAATTTCAACTCACATTGCTGCATGCTATGGCGCATCATATTAGATGGAATGTCTTCAGCAACCCTGCGAGCGATCAATTTGTGAAGATCGTTACGCTTTCCATACTCACGTCACTACGGAGCTGGACTGTCAGCAAGATTCTTGATCGTGTCGAGCGATCCTTCGAGCGCCTTCTTAAATTTCTTGCTATCCGAGATGCCGCTATCTTTGTAGTTCGTGAGGCTGACATGAATGCTCTGGTTATGGAGCAAGTAGCCCACGCCATAGCCGTGTGGCGTCACGGCGCCGAACGAGAAGTACTGCAAGAACGGCGTAGTTACGTTGCTCGAGGATATCAGGAAATTTGTACTTTCGGCACGCACAGGACTAGCCAAGAAATCACTGGAAAGTCCCTTCTGGCTAGCAATAGAGCTCAACGCAGTTAAGTGGCGGTCCACGCCCAATCCCTTCTGCGCCATCTTGGCCATCTCTACATGACGATTTACTGCAGTCACCAGCAATTGGCGCTGTGTATCAGCTCCGACACCGGCCTCCACGGCTTTAACAAAAGCTTCAGCTGCAGGAGTTGCAGACCGAATTGTCTCCGTACGTCCATGATGAAAAATGCGCGTAGAACACGATTCGTATGTGGGGGCAATCTTGCCGTGTACGCGAAAAAACGCTAGTTGAAGCGCCATTTGCGCGATACCATCCGGACTTAGTTTCCACTGCTTACAATTCTTCTTAGCGAAATTGTTGTACACCAAGCACTCCGAGTCAAGATTGCCGGAAAACTTGGCAAAGTGGTGCTCCGCTTTCTTGATGTCTTCCTCTAAATTGTTTGAAATCTTCCAGCTGAGCAGCTCAGGCTTGGGCGCGCCATTGTATTCCGGCATCTCCTTGAGTGGCACGAATCCGGAATCAGATTCACGCATGTCGTGCCAGCATTCGTGCAACCAGCGATTCCACACTGTGCCGTCAGAGAACGAATGCTCGAAGTTTACAGTCAAATGACCGTCAGGCTGCACCATCACCTGCAACTTGTCAAACCAGCGTTGAGAGCCTTGGCCGTGCAGCGACAGATTCATGCGCTGCTTCATATCACTAGGGTTCCGCTCTTCTAGCACCAGCATGAACAACGCTGAGTCAATCACCTCAAGCGTTTCGGCATTCAAAGAATGGTGCGCGATCAAATCGTCGCGGATTTCCGCCCATGTGTCGCGCTGTTCAGCCGTGAGTGTGGATAGATCTAGATTATCGTAGTCGCCCTTCGACGGCGAGTTCAAGATGTAATCTAGTTGCTCCTCCAACTGCCTCTGAGACAGCAACTGCTTACCGTCAGGACTAAGCACGTTCACTTTATAGAACTTGTTACCCTTCATAGCCACAATGTGCGTTGCACGTGGATGCGACACAAGTATATCTATTCCCTTCTTGGGAACTTTGGCCGTACCGTACTGACGGGCAAAACCAGCCATGCACTGGTTCTTGTCTTGCTCCAGCTCGCTAGCCTTCACTTTAGTCCACCACTTGACCATGGAGCGCACAAAGGCAGAGCTGCGACGAATCATGCCCTTTAGATTCCCATCCGTCTCATCTAGCAGACCATAGGACGGGTTTACATTGATTGGGCTCGGGTAGCGCCCTCCCAAGTACATTTTGTCCCAATCTTCTTCGATGAAGCTGAAAGGGTAGGCTCGGCCCATTGTCTGCTTTAACTCACGCTTCAGCAGCATGTCTTGCAACTGGCGTCCTTCAGCCTCCTGGAAGGCTCTTGCCAGCTCGGCGTGCACCTCCCAGTCCTTGGGGTTCACAAGCGGCTGAATGCTCTCTAGATAGCGTTGCACCGTTTCACCGAGCTGTGGCACCGGTAGGCGCGGCAGATTGTACTCGTTGGTGAGTAGCATGCGATTGAACCAGCCAGGCTGCTGCTCACCCACCGTGGAGCTTAGCGCGCGAGCATGAGTCGCTAACGGTCGCAACGACTTCGACACACGCATTTTCTTCGAGGGTGATTTGCGCAATGCTATCACTGTTGCTTACCGGTATTCTTCGATACCGACCAGCAATATTATTTACATTAGTAGTTCTGTAGCCTTGTTAGCTATTCATATTTGACCACACCAAACTTATGTACCGAACTGTTCATAGTTCAACTTTAAAAACCATTTTTTTTACATATCTAGAGCACGCCATATTCTGCCGCTTTCAAAATTAATTGCTCCTCGATCTCAATGATTTTGTTGTGTCGAGCGAAATGCAGCAAACAAACGAAAGCAGTATCACAGAACATACTGTATGATGACCATTGCGAGATAAAAAGAAGTATCTTCGCACTGGATTAAGGCTGACACATTTATTGCAAAATACTTCTATGAAAAGGTCTATTAGGTCCGTAGGGCACGTTTGCCAGATGAAGAATCAAGGCCACCTAATCTAGCATAGTCAGAGGCTACCGTAAATGCTAAGGGGCAAGTAGGGCAGACGCGTGGAGTACAGGTCAGACAGTTACAACTCAAGCAAAGCTTGCGCTCCCTTCCTGATGACCAAACATGATTTTGCACACTTGGAAGATCGATTTTGATTCAAGAATCTTGACTCGGACGCTATCGACACGAAGCTACCGAAACGAAAAAAACACGATGGCGTTGTGAAACCACACAGCCGAGCTGAGATCCAGTTTGAAGAGAAGCATGCTATGGATCGCTCCGCCGACCACGCGGACTGCGAGGCGCGCTACTAGGGCCGCGACGTGAACGCGGCGATCAACATGGTGGTGCCGCTCAAGAGCAAGCTGCGCGAGGAAGGGAGGTATGGAGGCGTATCAATAGGCGGAGAGGGTGGGAGCGTAGAGCAGAGTAGACATACGAAAGAACCAAAAGTAGTAGCAAGAAAGGGTCCACAGAGGGACAAACTTGTTTGCAGGCAATCCTGGAGCACGCGAGAGTGCAGCCCTAAACAGTTTCCCACATCGTATCGATCCAACCCCGAACGCATCTGCATTTCAGTTTCTATACCCGCTACAATTGCGAGTAAGCATAAAAGTGCACAGCTTAATCTACATGTTGCAGCTGCATTTTGCAGGTTATTTCTTGGGCTGTACATATCGACAAGATAAATCAAACGCTTGCCTTGCTTTCGGTAATTTAGCAGTGTGCATAACCTAAATGCCTGTAATGTCGTCATTGGTGCCGGACGATATTGGGGTCACAGGCATAAAATACCGACGTATGGCGTCTTGAAATCGCTTGCCATAAAGGCCCGGCTCAATGATCGTGGGAGAAGATTGTCCAGCTATCATACCAACAGACTTGCCTACACTCTCCACTCGCTTGATTAAGTCAAATTGACGCAGATAGTCGATGATGCCCACAGTCATTTCTGACGGATTTTCCTCCTCTTGTCCAGTGTCATTGCGTCGATGGCTTAGCCCCACAACCATTGAATAGTCCACGATGTTGATAGAGCAAAGAAATGCAGTATCATGCTTGACCGCTCTTGTAAGGAAACGATGATCCTCAGCGACTACACCCATAGGGTGGCCTTTGGTGTACTCCAAAAAGTTACCGTCAAGAAGAACACGACCGTCAGTTTGAAGGACTTCTGAGGTGAAATGGGATCTGGCAAAGCGATTTCGACAACTTCCTTTGAGATCATAGGCTCGCGTGGGCTGTTTTTGGTAAAACACGTTTTCCATGACGCAGATGTAGTGTACCATCTTATGCCCCGTATCTTTCCGAAAAACAGTTGTCTGGTAGAGCCCGACGGTCTTTGACAGCACGCTTGCCCGGCCGTCGAAGTAAATGCTCGCCATATACTTGAAATATCCAGGAAGGCAGCCCAGAAAGCTCTATCATAACAAAGTGATGATACGGCTCAGTGTTCGTTAATCGATATGACCATCTTTTAATGCGCTGACGCACCTGCATTTCCGTCGATGAAATGTGCTTGACAACAAAGCGGTCGTCTAGCGTTCGGTAAAACGAGGCACCTGATTTGCCACCACTTGCGTCCCAATTTGCCACATGAGATATTGAGAACACGTAGCTCTGAAGATTGCCATAGAACAGTTCGCGAAGGACCTCAAACTAAACGTTTTGCCGTGTCAATTTTCGCTGTCCACACAATTTATGATACCGTGGGCTTACCTGAAGTGGATAGTACGCAATAGTTGATAGTTCCCAGCATGTACGAGACAACGTAGACGATGTGTTGCCTGAAAGGAGTGACAAGTGCAGCGGCATTTCCACTGTCACAAATTTAAACGGCACATTCTCCGGTTTCTCGAGAGCAGTACGAGACCAATTCGTGAATGCCGCACTCGCATCGTCAAGTTGTTGCATAGCAACTGATTCAACTGCTTCACCGTGAACTCGCAGTTTCCATCCCTCCAGCTCCTCTTCATACGAACCGGTCGATAAAGCGTACGCAACGACAGTAATCGGCTTTGCCTCGTTAACCAGAACCACTCGAGCTTTTGATCGATGAGGAAGACTTGGGTGGCCAGCAGTCAGTGCTTCAGGAAGGTCAATAGTGAAGTCACTTCCTGGCTCAATGCGTCCAAGAACGCGATAAAGATCCCACAGAGCTTCCTTCCATCCAGTCCGTGAACCCTATAATAAAGCGCAACGTTAATGCCCTAGATCTCATCATGTCGATTTGGCTAACTACTACGCACATCTTTTTCGTCGCCGTGATTGGTAGCAACGCCAGGAAATGGCACTGATCGTCTCTTCGAGAATTCCACGCCTGCAATAGCTGATGAAGACGACAATGCATTTCTTGCGCTCGACTCAGACTCAGTCACAGAGCTCAGAGTTTCACTGCTTTTGCGTCGAATCAATGGTTCAATATCTTCCCCCCAGTCTGGCTCTCTTACAATGGTGCTCGGTGCCAAAGTCGATTTTTCTTCGACTTGTGGAGATCCAATGGGTGACAGCAGAGCAGCGGAATGAAACGTAATGCCTGCAAGGGTAAATGAGCCATCGTTTGGAGCTGGTGAAGCTGCTTCCGTCAAAAGATGTTTCTTGATCAAGTTGCGGAGACGCAGCATGCAGTTGATCCATTTACATGCTATCAGATACAGCGCGCGCTGAGTAGCATCACAAGTGCCCAAACTGTCCGCTGATTCTTCGTCAATTAGTGCCAGTCGATGCGAGAAAACTGCACTACCGCTTCGTACCATTGTAGAGATGCACATGACTTCAAGGATGATCCGTGCGTGGTAACCTCTATCCGTGCGGTCAAAGGCTTCCACTGCCTGCTTGATCCCTTGGACTTTCTCCGTAAAGATACTAACAAGCGATCTAAGGAGGTCCTGTAAGACTTCGAGACGAGCCGCAACTTCTTTCTTCACAACCGCCCGCTCAATGTTGGCAAACATGCCAAGGTTATCATTGCTGCGCTTTAATTCGGTATGGATGAGACGAAGTGACACCTGCTTTGAGAAATCAAAGCGTGCTACGGAATTCTCAATATTGAAGAAAAGTACGTGAGACTCCAATGACGTATGCGGACATATTGAGCTTGGTGACTTCGGCTGCACGGACCTTTCTGCTTCCGAGAAAAGAACTTCCAAAACTCTAGCAAACGAGTACTTGTAGATGTACTTTTCCAGCGGCAAAAACGGAGTAATTACACCATTGCATCCACGACACCATCGCCAAAATATCACGGTAGGATACTCTTTTTTCGCCAATGCCATCGCTCCGTTATCGCTATCAGATGTATGAAACGGAATAGAATCTGGTGTCACTATCGCCTGCAAATTGGCGTCGCTTTCGAAGCTCATGGTGGACGAAAGCTTACCAAATGAACCCAGCGATTTATTTGTAACCCCAGCGTCGCTCACATGATTTCGTAATGGCCGTTTGCTTGTGTTCGGCAGCTCTTCGAATGAGATTGTTATTGTCCCTGTCCGACAACTGAACGAATGAACGTGATCTGCCATTAAGTGATTGCATTTGACATTCTGCGGTAGTGCATCAAACAAACAAGTCAAATGTCAGTCGTCTTTGACGCAAATACATGTCCATCTCTTCCGTGCAACCACTTACTTGACACTTGAGGGAGAGGGCTGCCAATTCTTGGTTAAGAAAATTGCCGAACGATACATCGTCGGCTGAGCAGGCTTCAATGCGAAGGTGTTTGGCTCCCACGCATTGATGGTAACGAGGGTTCGAAGATCCGTTGTCATGAACACGTAGTGTGGACGTTGTACACCAGGTAGCGTGCTTTTCATCATTGAGTCCCACACTTTCCGTAGTTGACATCAGCATATCCATATTCAAACCAAGATCGGACAGCACGTGAGCCTCCAAAAGTAAATGATACGTCATCAAAAGCACAGTGCGAGTGAGCTGCTTTAGTAAGCGTAATGTCTGCTTCGATGGCCCGGTTATCAACACTGTGCAGCCATTGAGCGGATCACAGCCATCTAGGTACAGGTAAGAGTCCGTTCGCAAACGACCAGGCACCGTGGACACTTTTGCAATTGCACCAGAAAGCGTCTGCAGTGATTTGTTCGTTGGTGGTGGTCCTTCATCTGGGACTACCGGGATCGACTTTGCCGTGAATGACCGGCAGGTGCCGATTACTTGTGCAGGATCCACTTTATCTACATGGTCCACAGACGTTAAGACCTCAGCTCCAGTATGACGAGCGATTCGGTGTAACAGTTCCGTCTTGACATTAAGCACAATCGATATCCGGCGCTCGCATAGCAGTTCCTGGGCATGTCGGGACACAGTCTTGCCCACAAAAATCACATCCGGCTCCAATGCCGATATCTTCTCTACCAAAATGGCAATATACTGTTTTTCTTGCTCCAGCAAAGTGTCCAACGAGCTCATACGTCCCGTGCCGTTGGAACGGTCATAGCTGATTCCACATGCAAATAACAATATACGAGGGTTTGCGACCTGACGTGCCATTTGTTTGTGACTCAAGTGCTTGTGGCATACAGTTCCAGCCAGCCATTTGAAGTCGTAGCTCTGCACACTCGCCCCCTTTGCAATGCTTTTCACTTTCACGAGGTTCCCGTAGTTGAAACCACTAACAGAGCGGAAATTCATACTGAAAAGCAGATGACCTGTCACGACATAAGCAATATCTTTCAAGGTTTCCGTCAAGTGATCGAGATCAAGTGACTCAGACTCGGGCAAACTGCTCAAGACGGAAGAGGCTGAAAGCTTGATGCCCTCACGAATGTGCTCGTGCGCTTTTTGCTACATTGTAAACATCGTCACGTCATCAGCAAGGATTACTGTCATCGATGTCGCACTATTCTTACCATGTATTTGTCCAGCGCAATGTCCCGCTGTGTGTGGAGATTGTTACAGCTATGGGTATCAATTCCATCCTGTGCCTCTGTAGAAACAGTCAAAGCCTCGCTTTTCTCAAAAGCTTGATTCACCCGATTGTGAAGAGCAAGCACCTCAGCATCCAGTCCACCGCTTTCAATTGCCCCCATAAGTTCTGCACTAGAATGTCTCCTCCTAGTTCGAGTTCGGGAAAGAACCCTCGAGTGCGTTTCCACAGCATTTGGTTCCTCAAATAAGTCAACAGAGTCGGTTGTAAGGCTTGCCGGGTCCACAGATCGATTCAAGTTTGTCAGATCACTAGAATTGGAATCAACAGGTGATAACAACGGTACCGGTATCTCGCTTGGGTCAACCGGCGGACCAAATACAAGAGGTGACGGCTTTAGAGAACCGAGTTCCCGACTCAATCCGCACGACGAGCGATCAAATTGACCGGATAAAGACTCACTTGGTGCCTCATTCTTATCCACACTTTCGATCGAGTAACGTGCGTGTTCCTTTTCCTTTTTCTTCCTTCCAGCGGCATCTGCAAATTGGAAGCAGAATTTGCACACTCGAACGGCGCCTGAGAACGAGTGAGGTGTACCGTCAATGAAGTGATTACTGCACTCGTAGCAGAAGATTTGCCCGCATAATCGGCAATGATGACGACGTCGGAAGAGAGAAAATGGTGCAGAACAGTCATAGCATACCTAAAACGCAGCCACAAGTCACACATGATGATTACCAATTCCAAAAAGTCAAAATACCATCACAATGACTCGCATTGACGTCACTCTACCTTGCAAAGGTGGTCTGGCATCCAATACTGGTTACCAGTCGTCATGGGCGGAGGGCGGATCTTGACTGGTGATGCTAAGCAATTGTACACAAGTTTCTGAGGTGCCATTGCCGCATAAGTAAACTCACTTATAGTAACACATACCAGCAGCAGGTTTGGGAGCTACTCCGTTACCCACATCATCGTCCGGTACCTTATAACCAATCGCAATACGAATAAGCGCCAAGAACTGGTGAATCATTTGTGCCACAGCTCCGCTGCTTACTTGCCGTTTCCAGAGCTACAACTTTCACTTGATGAAACTATGGCTCACCTGGAACGTGGTGGCCAAGAATCCGGGCATCGGGAACGTCGTCAAGCTGGAGATCCAAGAGACCAAAGTCGAATGAGAACAATCTTGGATCATCGCATGGAAAACGTCTCCAGTTAGGGTCGTACCGCGAGGGATCTCGATCCAGACGCTGGTGCGGCAACGACTGCGCACGTCGCACTGCGTTTGCCATCTTTATGGCGACAAGACAAGGGCA
>NQFO01005235.1:0-31571 GCA_003991265.1 Pseudoperonospora humuli | reverse complement strand
TTGTCTCTGCAGGGGATCGAACCCGTGACCTCTGGGATAGGCACTGCCATACCTACCACCTGAGCTACAGTAGTCTTGACACTAGCACACACTTTCTACCTATAAGTGACTATCACTTTGGTACGATTTCCTACACACATTTGCAACTATGTATACTTAAACATGCATAGAGTGCATTAGCTTCGGTGAACACATCAATCTTCAACACGAAGTGCCCGACGTGATTGGCTCGGAGGCTACGAAATCAATAGTGCCGCAGCCTGCATTAAACGCAGCTACTTCACTATCACCAGGCCTTGTCGTATATACAGTGGAAAATTTTGTCGTCTGTTTGCTATCGGTTGATCTTGATCTCCAGCTGAAGGCAGTCGCCGGGACGGTAAACATAAGAGGTGCAAAATTCCTTGCGCTATTGGGTGCATCGACCGATTCCCTGCTAGGAAACTAAACACTGAAGTCTTTGGGTATTGACGTAAATTGTCATATGGAGTAACTCGCGGCAGTTGAGGAGGAAGACGATTTTCTCGCTCCAGAGTATGGACATGTCAGCTTTATAAACATTGAGATGGGTTTAGAGCGGTTGATGAATGAGCCAACGACTACTAGAATGGATGGTCATTATCTGAAGAAGCTACGTGATTTGCTTGGGGAATTTAAGGACGTCTGGAGAGAGACAATTGGTCCTGACCCCGTTGCTAAAGTGAAACCGCTTAAAATTCAGCTAAAGGCAGGATATGTACCATATCGCCGAAAGTATGCCCCGCTTTAGCTTCGCGATTACACTATTAAACTCGAGAAGCACGGATTCGTCAAACGAAACGATGGCGCACGTTGAGCATCACCTGTTGTTCCCGGTCAGAAAATCTGACGGCAGCCACTGGATGACAACAGAATATCGCGTTGTCAGCAGTATGACCGTGCCTCTTGCTGGGACTATGCCAAATTTGGCGATGGCACTGGCAAAGGCGAGTAGTGCAGCGAGTTTTGCACGTTTTGACCTGCTTAAGGGCTTTTTGGCAGCTCCCTCTTGTCGAAGAATCCCAGGAATGTTTCCCTCTATGACGGATGATGGTATTTTTACTCTTACTATAATTTTTCAGGCGCAATGGAGTCACTCTTACACTTTCAAGGTCAATCACAACGCCTGTCATGGTGGCTCAAGCTTTATGCGGATTCGTCGCTGGGAGTAACGCAGGAATTTTGCGCGACTTTATTTCGGAGCAAGAGGTGCTGCTAGATAGGTGTGAAGACATTTAAAGAGCATCGCTACAACTTGCAGCTCATGTTTTGGCAGTTATTAGTGTCGTGGCAAGAACTTTAAGATATTGAGAAGTGCTGGGAGCCCTTGGCAGCGATGATCGCTGACGTGCCTGCAAAGGTGACTGCGTACGTCACCACCACGAAAGATGACAGTGAATGGTCTGGGTCAGTAATTTGAAGTCGTGTGGCGGTTGCAGTCCCGTCTTCAACCAGCTACGGGTCTAGTAATGGCTCGGCGGCATGTGAGGGGTTGCGATGCATGCTGTTCATTGGTGAGAGGCACGCTCGTAAGAAGCGTAAGGATATTGACAAGGCAAAGAATAACGTTCATGCGCTACTAGTACATTTTCCATTTCACAACCGATGACAACTACGAGATGGACAATTTGCTCAAAGCTTGTGTGGGTGGCTGCTCGTCTTCCTTCGCTTCGTTTTTTATGCTGCTGCGGAGATGACACAGGGTCCGTAGAATCTCCGTCAGGGGATTAGCCACTTCAAAACTTTTCGAATCGGTGCACGCTGCTACAACATGAAATGCACAGCGTTTGAGAAGTGGAGACCTGTTGCTGCTGTTGTTGCTCACTGTGGTCCATTATTGTTTGCTTGGCCGATTCAAGATTGACACGATGTCCGTCCAGATCGGGGCACATGATCGAGTCCCAGTCTTTGGGTGACATGATGCGGTTGCTACTGTCTTTCAAATCCTCGCGTGGGTATTCGTGCCGGTTGTCGTATGTGGTGCACTCGAAAGCCGATGCGAGCAGCCCCAGTCGAACGAGTCCTAGTCGATCGTAATGAAGCCCAATGGACAGACCACTTTCATGTGGCCACCTTCAAAGACGTTGATGCAGTCACCTTCAGATATCGAAATGGCAGCAATGAAGTACGCGGTCCAATCAATGGCCACGACACAAGCTTGAGCGCAGCCTCTGCAGCAGCATACTACCCTGCGTCTTTTTAACAGCTTTGCTCGAGTCAATTCCCACCTCCCAGGCGTCGTCCCAACCGCGATATCCTTCAAATGGTTACGCGCGAGCTAATGGCAAAGCGCATTGTTTCGACACTGAGCAAACGACGTGCATGGTACACAAAGACTGGAGTATATCAATGAACGTACGCCAAGTCGGGAAGAATACATGACACGAAGCTGCCGAAAAAGAGCAAGCGCAAGAGCGTAATGCGGGTCCGCAATCGAGCCGGACTACAAGTTCAAGAGGTCTACAGCATCACCGATTGCTACGCTGCGACCAGGTCAAGTGCAACGCAACATACTGCAACTTGAAGGCGGTCATGACGCTGTTCAAGGCTGAGATACACAGCCAGGCTGTCATGAGCGAAACAATTCACGGATACGATGAAGTAGTCACCCATTCATCAAGCAATGATCACTTATAGTGCAAGTTGGCTGAGCACATCACCAAAAGCTTGGACAGCCTGCTGACTTTTTACATCCAGACGAGTACCAGTAGTGTGCTTGGACAGTTCCAGCATAAAACCAGCAACATACAGACGTGTGCTTTCGAAATACCGATAGATCCATGTGGTGAAAGTCTTTCTCGGCTTGGCTTGCTTCAGCAACTTTGCTTTCTCGTAGCTGTACATCATACACTTGCGGATCAACGTAATACCAGAACGGGGTTTCTTCCTTCGTCGACTGCCACTTCGACTGATGCTGGCCATTTCTTTGTCTAGAACTGACTCTGTGGCAGTGAAAGTAGTCTCGCTGTACTCGATCACAGGAACCACAAGGTTGACAAGGTCCAGCATGAGCTCAATCTGCGCTGCTACGACTTGCTCAGCCACAGCACTCTTTGACTCATCAATGTTTTCACGAGATTCGCCTAACGCCTCAATTTCTCGCGTTACTTGCTCAACAGCCGAGCTGAAACGCGCCTGAACTTCGTTGTGAAACGCGTCATCGCCACCGTAGAGTACGTCATTCGAGTCAACACTATTGAGACGACCCGGCAGTAATCGCTGCCCCCACAGCGCATAGACTTGAACAAGCATAAGCAACACGCGCACACGGGCAACACCTGCTTGCAATCGATGTGACAGCGACGACGAGCTCTGCGGAATCCATGCCATACGCTCCAAGACAGCTTTGTGCAGCGCAGTCACAAAGTAAAACGCGTCTTCATCGTTCAACGATGGAGCGTACACTAACACGCTCACTAGCCGAGCAATCACTTGGACGACCTGATCAATTTTACTGCAAGTGCTGTTGATGCCCGTCGCTCCAAACAAACCGACAACAGCAGCAGTGTCACGTGGAGTGCCCAAGGTCATCATTCTCGAGTCATTATCGGAGTTATAGCCAAGTCGACCGGTACTTGGTTCGAAGTCCGCGAGCAGGACGATAGCAGCTTTCAGCATTGCGTCCATCTGCGGGATGCAGCTCGTCATCAACGCAACATTTGCCGCCAGTACCATGAGCTGGAGCTTTTCAAGCGGCGCCTCGATCGACGGAATCGTAACGTGGGCAAATGCTAAGCACGATTGAATAAAGTTTCGTCGTGTATGTGCACGCTTCTTGCTCCCAATTGCCGATGCGTCGCTATTGCTGATACGCTTGTAAGCATGCATTGCTAAGCGGATAGTCATCACTGAGAGCAGTATCTTGATCTGCTCCAGCTTGTAGAATGCGCGACGACAGTCTGTGTAAAGCATGAGCAGCGCTTCCTGTCTCTCATCTTGTGCTCGCTCGCTCATAGTAATGTTCTCGTTTACGTATCCAAGTCGTGTGATGAATGCCGATATATCGCGGTTAGCTTCAGCGCGCTCTGACACTGTACTAAGAGAGTCGAGCGCATCGTGCACGCGACAACATACAACCAAAAGTGTGTGCGCCACAGCAGCCTCTGGACCAACAATGTGGAGTCGTAACGTGCCGGAATGGCTGCTAGATTTCTTCAGGTTGCCTCCAACAAATGCTCGCAATACCTTTTTCGCTACGTCCACACTTGATTCTCGCTTGAACATACCCATAAGTGCCTCCAAACAATAAAAGAAACACATGTCAGCATCACAAGGCTAAGCACGCATGACCCGCTTGGATACTTACCAAAAACGGGGTAGACGGGATAAGTTTCGAAAAGAATTCGTAATGCTGCTTGGCGCCAAAAACAACATTCTCGATAAGAGCACCCAGTAGATTGTACGTTTTTGCCGTGAGCTCTTCGGGTGCTGCTGCATCAAGGTGGCGAACAACATCCTTAAGGAGGATGAGGGCCTCGCGATGCTGTCACCATGACACGTTGTTATCAACATTAGCTTCTCTTCGCGCCAATAAAAAGTCGAGCAAGTGAACCAATCGTCGTACCGAAAAGTGAGCCACAATGAGCTTCATATAAGCTGCTGCACACTCCATATACTGCGTAATGTCTTCTTGAGAAGTGATTGATGACCAGGAAGTGTTCAAGAATGGCAACTTTCCATCAGGCTCATTCTCTGCAATCGAAGGCACGTTGCTTAGCTGCACTGCAACAAGACTGTACAAATGACACTTGGAAACAAGGGATGGCGAAGCCGTACGAATCAACTCCAGCATTGTGGTGGGTGTCGAAGCGTAAAACTGGGCGCCAAAACACTCGCACAAGTGCTTTAACACCATGGAACTATCGAAATACTCCCGATAATGTGCCAAATGCGAATCAAACGTGTCTTGGGTCGCACCTGGAGCCGCACAATTAACAATCCATTCCACAGCGGGTGAATGCAGCGCCAGGTATTCTCCATATTCCAGTTTGTGTGTGAGTAGCCACGGCTCCAGCTTGTTTTGACGGAACCAATTGAACGCGTAAAAGTAGTCGAACAGACTGTTGCTCACCACAAAAGTCTGATCGGCGGGAGATGAGGGATCCAATAGCTCCGAACTGGATAACGACAGGTACAGACGGGCATATAACGCAACCATGGGTTCGCCAACACCTCTAAACGATCAACAACGAACAATAATGCAGCATGAGACACCAGTTTATCCCTCATCCATTGACTCACATACTTGATCATGTTTGACAGTCGCGCTACAATCTGTGGATACTCGCCATCACAAAGAAAGCGATAACACCCAAGCAGCGCAATCTCAATGTAACTAGACAAACACCAAACGTATTCGTTAGACATTGAGTGCGATTCCCACACAAATAGCTACGCACATTCGCGGAAGAAGTTCTCGAATGCAAGCGGACTTGTAAAACCAATTGCGGCACGTTTCAGTCGCTTGAACATTAATGTCCGAGCTTGTGAAATGTTCCCCCAGTGGCTCTGGAAGAGGCTGACCGTTCTCATCTTCGGATGCTCGAGCATGAATGCGATCAAAGACGAGTTTTCCAAAAGTATCCAGTACTTCACTCACTAGCACAAACACGCATGGGTACAATTGAGGTGCCGTCTTGGTATCCGCAAGCAGTTTAACGCTTTTGATTGCAATACGCAGCGCCTCCACTTTATGATTCTGCTCCCAACTAGCAATCAATCGCTTCTGCATCTCCTTGACCTTTGCCACATATTGACTTTGGGAGATTTCGATCGTTTGCTCCTCCTGAGCTAACGATGGCAACGTCTTGTTGGGGCCTCGCTCCAGCTGCTCGAGTCGCGCACGTGTTTTCATAATCACTGACACTTCTGTCGAGTCGTCTTGTTTGTGGTAATCACTCTTTGGCACAAATGAAATGTCATTCTCCAACTCGTTCACTTCGAGCATACTCGCTTTGATCTTGAACGTGTGGTCTGCATATTCAGCCAAAAGACGATCTGTGTGCTCTTTCCACTTGCGTTTGATTGTAATTGACGTCAGCGTTGACTCATCTGGGGCTTCCGACGTCTGCATGCACTCAATTAACGTGGAAGCATGGCCAGACTCTGGACGATCGGCTGTTGACGATACGAGGACACCCAGAGGATCGGCGTCTCCATATTGTAGCACCACAAGCTCTGGCGATACGTCTCCGCCACTTTTTCGACTTGAAAACGAGTCATTCAGTGCTGAAGGCGTCGAGCGGAGCGCTGCAACTGCCGAATTCACCTGTTCCAAGCTGGGAAACGCCGCATTACTCGCTAATGGATGCGCTTCCCCAGCAGCTAAAGCGTGTCGTGCTACTTCTCGACATGAGCGCGGCATCTGTCGCTCTCCCACGAGCCACTTGACAGCAGGAGATGCCGCCGTAGGCTCTTGATCTGTCGTTGCCATCGTCATGAGCTGAAGAGTGATGGATACAGCGCTTGATCTTCTTCAATTTCAATGTAGCATGAGGATTGGATATAATCGAGTGACTAATTTGACCAATAAGATCATCGCCAAGCAGTCGCTGGAGTTCCGCACCAAGCATCCGAAGGTCAAGTGAAAGACGAGCTGCAGCGTCTTCTCTAAAAGCCGCCCCTACGTCAGTGAGAGGTAATGATTGCTCCATCATGTATCTCATCATGTAGCTGAGGCAAAGACGCACAAAATGAGACGTGGAAAGGGGCCTCATATCCTGTTAATTGCAATTATATCACGCTTTGACTGACTGTGATCTTTGACTCTCACATTGTGCTCAAACATGGCAGAAACTCTTATTATCTAGTTGGGCTGCCAAGATGTTTGGATCAACTGCAGGAGCGACACAGCCCGCAGCTGGTGGCTTCAACTTCAGCGGAGGGGCGACAGCAGCACCCTCGAGTGGCTTTAGTTTTGGTGCGACTCCAGCACCGGCATCAGGAGGTTTCAGTTTCGGTGGTACCGGAACGTCTGCAGCCCCTGCTACTGGGACAACGGGATTCAATTTCGGTGCTACTCCGACTCCTGCGACCTCCAGTGGCTTCTCTTTTGGTGCCACGCCCGCTGCAGCTCCTGCAGCTACTTCCTCTGGCTTCAGCTTTGGAAGTGTCAGTGCAGCTCCAGCTACTAGTAGCGCTGGTGGCTTCAACTTCAGTGGAACTGCTGCACCTGCTGCATCAAGTGGCTTCAACTTTGGCGGAACTAGCATGGCTCCGGCTACTGGCAGCTCCGGGCTAAGCTTCGGTAGCATGGCGCCAGCTACTAGCGCAGCGCCATCGTTCAGTTTCAACGCTACTTCTACTGCAAAACCTTCACTCTTTGGACAGCCTGCATCAACTAGTACTTCCACAACTGGATTTGGTGGTGGGTTTGGTTTTGGAGCCAAGCCAGCGACTACAGGCACTGGATTTGGGTTCGGCTCAGGGACCGGTATTGGCACCAGCGCTTTCGGCACGACTGGGACAACAGGATCTTCGCCTTTTGGCAGCGGCGTCTTAGGCAGCACAGCAGCTCCTGCGACATCAGCTGCTGCAGCTCCAATCATCCTAGGTGCAGACCCTTCTGTTGCTCAGCTGAACACAGTCAAGGCAGCATACCAAGACCCTGCTCAGTCACGCTTCAAATTTCTCATGTACAACACTGTTGATCCGACGCAGCGACACCTGTACGTTCGACCACCACACATTAGCGAACGCTTGTGGAATCAGGCAGAGCTGGACAACCCAGATCCGCTGAACTGCGCTCCAGTTCCTATCTTGGGTTTCGATAACCTGCTCAAGCGTATCAAAGCGCAACAGGAGCACGCGGAGAAGTACAACAAATACACAGATGACCTACGTGCACAACTCAATGAGATGGACAAACACACGCGTGCCACCGAGGAGAAACTTGAGAAGTGCCGCCATGAGCATGTCCAGCTCTTCCACGCTCTGGTGAAGGTCATGCGCGACATTGAGCTTTTACAGAATTACGGCAAGCCGCTGCAGCGCGAGGAGATGCAGCTGGCGTACGTTGCTGTGAATAATGCGACCATGTCCGATGCTTGAGACTAACCATGTTTCTTGGCTGAATTGCAGGATGATGTTGAAGAAGCTCCAGACGTTGTTGGACTCGCCAGGCCAGTACAAAGCGCGGCTGAATGACGCAGTCTCGCTCCAGCGCGTTCAGAAAGAGACGCAACCTCATCCAACGAGCCAACTCAGCCCGCAAGACCTGCAACGACTCTACGAGGTGCGTGTAATGAGCAAAGCTTTCTTTTTACTGCTCGAGCAAATGTTGTAACACGTGCTGTGTATGGTGAACATCCTGCAGTTCATGAATAAGCAGCGACAGGGGCTGGAGCACCTGACGAACATCATTAACGACGACCTCGCAGACATGCAGCTCATTAAGGAAACTTGGCGACGATAGGAAGACCACACTCACTCTTCCATCCAGTCATCGCGTAGCTGGCACCGTGCCAACGAGTAGAATTTGAAGCATTTTCCATACTGTTTTATCTCATCAATTTTGTGCGTTTCTACTACTGCAATGCCAATTGAGTCAAAAACGCTGGATGGCAGTGAAGCAATAAATGAGATGCAGGGGCTGACGTGCATGTTCGTTAAAGTTACCAAGTTGCGTGTATGTGATTTGTTCTTTAAATGTGAAGCTTCATCCTTTATACTTGTACATGCCAATAAAGTCACGTGCCGAAAAAAAGACGAAGCCTCAGGACGAATGATCTACTGGTACGGGTCCACGTCACCGTGCGTCTCAATGACCAGCGGAGCCTCAAAACGAATGATCTAGTGGAAGGGGTCCACGTCACCATACGTCTCAATGACCAATGGAGCCTCATCGAACTGGTGAAGAGGAGGGGGCGAGGATAGGCACCACTCAAGTGTCTGGTGTACCTCCGGGATCACGACCTGAGGGTCCTCAGTGGGCGTGTTGCGTTCGGGGACACCGTGTACTTTGCCATCCGTTGAGAACCGGGCGACAGCGGGGCGGATAGCGGTCATAGTGTTCACTACAGAGAGGGAGGAAACACTGGGTGAGACAAAGAGTGACAGATCTCGGCCAATTCGGCTCGGTTTCGAAGGAGAAGAACATGCATCAAGTCAGGAGGAAGAGATGCGAGACATACCGGCCTTCATGGCGCGCATGGAGTGACGGACGAGGCTCATTGTGGAGGCTGTAGGGGGTTTATTTCTCTAACGGAGCTCTTTCAGGACTGCTCGTGGTAGTTGTAGGGAGGAGGAGCCGTCCCTTTTTGGACAACTTTTTTTGATTCTAGACGATACGGAACATACCCTTTTTGGGAAACTAGCAGGTCCATTTTAAAATGTGCGCCACGTATCTTTTCGACCCATATTATCATACTAAAGCCGGTGCCGCGACGAGCTCCATGTGAGAGTGCAGGAGTCGAAGGTAGGAAAGGAGAACTGACTGTCGGCAAAATGAAAAGTGAGAAAGTGAAGATTACGAGGGACACTGACGGAGACAGAAAGCCCTGCTCATCACATTGCCAAGGGATTTGACAAGGAAGAAGCAGTGGCTGCTAATGCGATTGTTGAATGGCGTGACCTGAAAGGCTAGGCGTTTTATGTCAAACACTCGTCTGACACACTTTCTCGTATCCACATTTTTTCTCTTTCTGCTTCCTTTTAAAAGCTTCTGACTCAACATCTCACTCTTGAGCAGCTCCACATCGCGGTCCTAGTGCCTTGAGTTGCACGTAATCTCATCGCGGCGGAACAATCCGCGACATCCTAAACCTCTTGGAATTGTTGATTGCGAACCAGCACCATACCCTTGTACTTGCTTTTCTTCGGTATCTTTGTGTCGTGTTCATAAGGTCATGATATCGAGCATTTAGGTACACTGAAGCAGAACTTGAAATCATCCATGAAGATCAATGTAGCACGCTTCTGCAATACCCATTGACAACGGTATGTGGATCGCTTACCTCCCATTTCTTATCATCACGATCAACAGTATCATCGCTCAGAACAGCACCGCGCTCGTGCGCACAAACAACACCAGCCAAAGCCAAAGCCAAACAGGTGCCAGTGAAAGAGAAACCGCGACATGGACTTGTGTCTACCCCATCTAGTCGAACAATGCCAAGTCTATCTGCAATGCTTGCTCGTAGCCCAGTCACGAAGGCATCCTCTATTGCTGGCAATGGGTAGCCCAGTGGCCAATACAACATCATCAAATGAACACGGAGCAACCTAATGGTGCCAGCAAGATAGATGAAGCGGCACTTGCTAAGTAGTTCCAAGCGAAGCAGTAGCAATGCAGATTTCTACCAAAACGAATGATAGTCCTATGGACGGACACGACGATGGTCACAATCAAGGTCGAGCGAATCTTCACTCAAGACGTTGGTCGGTGGATGTATTTGGGCGACGCGTGGATCGACTGTCGAAAATGAGCTACCAGAGTAGGTTCGCACAATAAAAGAGAGAACTTATTATAGACAATGTTACCTGATTGGATACTTTCTCATCTCCACTATTTTCTCGATCTACTGTTTTCTCGGTTCCACACGTCCGAGTTGGTCAAAGAAGGCCTTGTCGATGTAGTCTGGCAGAGGGAGACAATTCTCCAGATATCGAAGTGTGTGTGAAGATTGACCAGATGCCAGACCTCCATCTGAGCCTATTTCAGCGCAAGAGTGCTGCGCTAAATCTCGCGTTGAAGAAGAGGTCACGGCAGATAGTGTTCAGGCGATACGTGACGCTGGAGTAGTCCTTGCTCTGCTTATAAGCTTCCTTTAGGATGGTTCCAGCAGATTTCTGTCTCTATGGCTTGCGCTCAGTCTATGTTTAGAGCTCCGTCACCGTCGTAGTTTGTCTTAGCTGTAGATGTTCTTGAGCTTGGTTTATGCGTCTGATGGTGCAAATGGAAGAATGGATGCCCACGTATCAACCATACAGCCAGCCCCTTTGGGTTTGCCACGCAACAGCCTTACCGAATCGGAGAAAGCGCAAAGGCATTGTTTTACCACGCAACCGAGCTAAGAGCTAGTTTGAAGAGAAGTAGTGGTACGGAGTGCTTCGCTGTGATCACGCAGAGTGCACCGGTAAGTACTGTGACCGCGACATGAACGTCGCGCATCAACATGGTCAATCTGATGAGCAAGGACAAAAGATAGAGAAAGTCGTGAAGATGAGAAAGTATCTCTGTAGGTAGTCCTTCCTATAATCATCATCGGGTGTACCGGTATACGGCCAAACGCCAGTTCAAATCCTACAGCTCACTGATATTTTCCGCAAGCTGATCAGTACCAGTCGAAAACCGGTACTTCAAGGCCTTTCCGCATTTTGTCGAATGGTCGCACTTCTCCACTCATTATTGGATTTTAATCCGTACGGCGCTCAACGACAGGAAGAAAACCTCGAGCTCCATCACCATGTCAGACGATGGCAAGCTGGCAGCCGACACCACGCACAAGGGCAGCGACCTGGCTCAACAGCAGCAAGCGCTCCTCCAACAGCAGCTTCATCAACAACAATTGCAGCTGCTCCAACTGCAGCAGCAGCAACTCCAGAGTTTGAGCCAAAACATGAGCCCCAACGAGCTTGCAGCCCTCCAACAGCAGCAATTAGCGCTCTTTATGATGCCAATGTTCCCTCTTATGATGCCGCTGCAGCAACAGGTACTGATGGCAGCCTCATCCGGCGCAGCAACGAATACTGATTCGTCCTCGACTTCGTCCGAGCAGACCCCAACGACGACTGTGGAGGCCACAGACGAGGCCGTTGCCACTGCCGCTGAGGTTGCAACTGCGGCATCAGCCTCGACACCAGGCGATGATGCATCACCAACTTATCAAGCGACTACCACTGAATCTTTGGGACTCACGTCACCTTTTGTGGGCACGGACGGATTTGGAATGCTAGCGGGGGCGAATAATGTTCCGCTGAACATGGATGAAGTGCCCAAGCGCAAGCGCGGTAGACCGCCCAAAAAGGAAGTTGCTGCACGAGCAAAAGCGGAAGCAGAGAAAACGCTGAAACAGCAGCTTCCTATGTGGGGGTATGGACTGCCTATGCCGCTGCTGCCAGGTTTCCCCGGTATGCTATCGGGCATGTCGAATCCTGGTGCAATTGTTAAGGATCACTCAACTTCGGATGATCAAGCAATAAAGGAGGAAGAAGGAGATGCCGAGCGCCCGACGAAGATGGCGAAGAAGAAACAGCGTGGAACAGGAAAGCCTCGGGGGCGACCACGCACGCGTCCTCGTCCCGGAGAGATTATTCGTCGTGCTAAACCGCTCCCTATTGCACCTGCAAATTATTCCGTCATGTACAACTATTCCTTGTCCAATCTGGCACAGAAGAGTGCCGAGCTTAACGCTGATGGGACTGCGGCTGACACGGAAGCTACTACGGTTACGGATGAAGCACAGGACGAGAACCGACTGGCACCGCTAAGCGCGTCGCTGTTATCTGGAGAACACGAGTAAGATCTGTCATCCACAACTTCTGATAATTCGCAGTACCGAGTAGTGACGACCGCTTTAATATTGTGTGCACGTTTATGACTTTTTTCCGAGTTGGTGATGTATCAAATCCATACAAGAAACAGTGGGACCTACGCATGAAAAGATGTCTATTTGGTGCGGATTGTGCGCTACCGGTGAATAAATAAAGTAGCTCCTGGCACTCCATTCTCCAGTCGTGGCATGCATCGTCGACTGGACCATACGCAGTCTGCACTGGGATGAGGCATATAGCCGCTCTAGAAGAACACTTCTTCGTCACCGTCGTTACTCACAGCATCACTGTCGTAATAGTCGAAGGTGTAGTCGTTCATGTCGTCACCCAAATCTTCTTCTACGTCATCCATGACGCCATCGTCTGCCTCCTGCTCAGCTGCTTTGGCTTTATCTGCCGCAATCTTTTTTTCCTGAGCTTCCAGAGACTTGAGCACCGTCTCGAACGCACGCGGCTGCATAATGCCGCGGTTCGTCAAGCCCGCTGTTGCTAGTGTACGCAATCCGCTGAGCGAGTTTGCTCGTAGTTCCTCTGGGACGTACACTTCATTGGCTTTTTGAGTCTCTGGCACTGTCACATGAACAAAAGCTGCTAAATCCAACGCATTGCGTTCAGCGTCTGGGCCCACCGGATCGGCTTCCCACGGGTGGTACAAACTCTCCAATTTGTGTGAAACAATGCGTTGCCTCTGGATCAAATAGGCCTCGCGATCAGTCAGTGCTTCGGGGTGCGGCAGCTGCATCGGTGGATACAGCGATGCACCAGCTTCTGCCTATCAAATATCAACTAGCAATGTCATTAAATGCAGTATAACTAACAGAAAGTCTGATTCGTACGTGCAACAGCTCCATCTGCGCGTGTGAGAGTCCCAAATCCTCGCGTGTCTCGTCCATGATATCAGCTAGCATCGAATCTCGACTGCCGCCGAAGCGCACGCGGCCGCGGCCACGTCCTCGGCTCATTGTGTGACGATTTCAAGTGAAGTGTCACCACCCGATGGTATTCCTTATCCTAGGTTTGATCTCACGTCTCTGTGGTCGAATAGTCTACCTATTCGAAGAATATATTCCTAAATAAAACTCATGCAGCGGAGTATCTATTCCTATTGAAGATGGTGTGAGTGCAGCAAATTCAAACCATTAGCTGAGCGATAAGCACGCGCTAAGAAGTGACTTTGATACATACATAGGAGCTAGTATCGGCCTTGAAGCTCTGGCAGCAGAACGTTATATTCTGCTAGGACGACAATTGACATTTGGAAGACTGCCATAGTGTGGCTTCGTATTTACAGTGGTGCTCACTGTCCTTGACATGCCCAATACGAATCGTTAACTAGCATAAGAATATGTGAACGCGATGAGCTTTTTGCTGAAACCTCATTCCTGTCAGAGGTACGGCCTACTCCGGCTCGGCAATTCCATGGAGTGCGTCAGTCGACCAAACGGGTCAGACATAAGCTCATCCGCAATTTTGTCTCGTCATCGTTTGCTCCAGTTGTTTACAGCAAAGGCTTCTTGGACGTGCGTGAATCAAGGCATTGACAAAGGCACAACCCCAACTCATCTCTTCAGTCCTTAACTGCAATCGACAGAGCAATGACCAGTAGACTAGCATCGGTTTGGTTCATGTATAAACATTACTTATAAGCGACCTTATTGTCTCCTTTGCCCAACGTTATCAGCGCCTTACTTCTGCACACACTTCCAGTTCTGCAGCCGCTTTCGTAGGAGCCATCTTTTGCATTGCTGCTATCGACACAGGATATGGTGTGTCGACTTCTGACGCCGTGAAAGTGTTGTTCATGGATCGTCCTGGGTGTGACCCACCCAAGTAAGATGGAAGCGATGACAGTGGAATACCATGATTCTGTGCCACCTCGAGGAATGCCTTCGTGTCTTTCTGCGATAGCATTATACCCACACATACTCAGGTCATGCTACAGACACCAACACGCGACAATACAACAAGTTACGTACAAACACTTGGATCTTCTCACGCGTCTCAGGCTGGATAATTGCCGAGATCACTTTCCATGCGCTGTAGAAAACGAAAGGCGCATTCACTATGTACAAGCAGTGCAGCGTCTCGGGGTAGTAAAGCTGACCAACGTCGAAGATAGGCTAAACAACGACAAAGCACACGTCAGCTTTGCTTCAGGAGCAGATGTTGACTACTAGCAGACTACAACGTACTTTGAGGTAGCCCAAGACTGATGGTGAGAGTAGCTTCATGCTAAGTCCCTTAACGTCCACAATGCACAAGTGTTTGTAGACACGACGATCAAGTCGCTTCGAGATGGCCACTTTCTCCCATTGGATCCGCTCCATGTACTGCCACCGGTGCAAGATAATTTCGTTGACATGGTTAAACGTCTTGAACAATCCGTCGGAGTTGATATCACTAACGCGATCTACCGTGACCAGATGACCCTCCTTATCTTCACCGTAGATATAACAAGGCCAGTATTCATTGTACATCTTCGACATGGGCAAGTCGCGTGGAAGAATACTGTCGATGTCAAGCGCAGCACGCGCATCCAAGATCTTCTTCGTCTCGGCAATCGTAAACTGCAGTCGATTCTTCTTCACATTGCGATACGCGCGAGCCACCCGAATCGCCAGGTCATCCGTCACATGGTCACCGAATTCGGTCTTTACAGCATCAAAGAACGGCTGATCCGCGGCTGTTAGAGATTGGGCTTCTTCATTTTCTTGTAGGGACATCGTGAACGATAACGTTGGCGGACTCGGCTCAAGACGCTCTCAAATTGATGAATGCGAGAAAAGAAGCTGCTCGTATTGTTGTGCTGCAAAGCCTCGATAAAGACTCGCGTTCTGAGCAGACGCAGATCAGCAAAAAGAGTCAGAGAACGTGCAGGTAGCCAAACGAAAATAAGCTGCAAGAGGTGGAACCTCTTCGTGTCTATCATTATCTCAAGCACAAACTGAGTCTATTACTTATCCAATCTTCTTGGAAGCGAGCTGACTACTTGATGCTTATAGACGCGTAATCTCCCAGTCCTCTACCGTGCGTTCCAACACATCTTCTGGCGTCGTGTCAAATGGTCCCGTTTCTGACGACAGACCACGACATGAAGAAATCAACTTGTGAGTCATGAGCCATTAATTATGAGATTCCAAAACCAACGTACCTTGTCGTCGTGGGTTGTGCCGTTCTTTGAGAACGGCAGGCTTTGGTATGATGGTGCCCGTCTTCTTAGACACGCGCACTTTCTCCCCCTCTTCCGTGAAGCGGATAGCAATCCGCGTAGGTTTGCCGATGGACGGATCCACGAGATTAACGTTGCTGTAGTGGATGGGTGATGGTGACAAGTACGAGCGTCCGGCTGCAGCAGGCGTCGCTTTCACGTAGCGGTGGGACTGTTCACAGCAGCAAATACGTCAGTCTCCTGGACTCTCTAGAGTCTCGTAGCAGCTCGCTTCAACGCGCACCATATTGACATTCTCCACAATGACTCTGTTGAGATCGCGTACTACGCTCACGACTTCGCCCTGCGTGCCTTTATGAGGTCCAGCGATGATCTCGACCTGGAAATGTTGACAACCGTTCGAGAACGATAAAGTCATTGAATCGCACGACTTTAAGAGCGTAAGCAAATAGCGCACCTTATCACCACGAAAGATGTGCCATGTCTTAATCTGTTCGATGGCTTTCTTCTTGGTGCGCGGGCCACGTCGAAACGCAATCGGAATGCGTGTCGCCATCTCCAACTACTGAGTCTTTGCTGTCCACAAGTACCAGGCACCAGCAGTCCCGTTTTACAATTGGTCAAAACGACTGTGAGAGTCTTATTCGATTCGCTGAAAAGAGAAAAGTAATATCATACTTCGATTCGTCGAAATCGAGTAGCCACTAGAAAAATCGCACATTTTCGGAAAAAGTCACGCGCACCAGCCAAGCAAAGGGAGAAGGAGTAACAAGATCAAGATGGCGGACGTTGCTGAAAAGACGGAGCTACCACCCACGGGCGATGCCGCTGTAGTCCCGCCGGCTGTGCCTGAGGATGTGGCTGCCATGTTTGATTTGAAAAAGAAGAAGAAGAAATCCAAGAAGGTCAAGAAAGAGGTCAGGCAGTTAGCATGAAAAGTCTTTTCGTATTGTTTGTTATGCTGTCAATTAATTGTTTCCTACGTGTTCTATTACAATAATTAGAAGAAGGAGAAGGTGGAAGATGCTGTGGCTGCCACTGACGCCGCGCCCGATGCCAACTCGGTGCTGGTGCAGGATCCTGCCACGTATTCGTACAAGGACGAACTCTTGGCTCGCATCATGGCAAAGTTGCACGAAAACAACCCGGAGCTGACAGACCGCAAGCGACACACGATGAAGCCCCCACAGCTCATGCGTGTGGGCACGAAAAAGACGCTATGGGTGAACTTCCAGGAAATTTGCCAGATGATGCATCGTAGCCCTGAGCACGTGCTGCAATTTACGCTGGCTGAGCTGGGTACGGAAGGATCTATCGACGGCAACCAACGTCTGGTCATCCGTGGTCGCTACGTGCCCAAGTACATTGAGTCGCTACTACGCAAGTACATCACGGAGTACGTGTCATGCCAGATGTGCCGCTCGCCCAATACCACGCTCACGCGTGACTCGGTCAGTCGGCTCTACTTTGTGCATTGCCAAGACTGCGGATCATCGCGGTCTGTTGCTGCCATTCGCTCAGGTTTCCACGCTGCTACTCGTGCTGACAGACGGGCTGCACGCAAGTAAGATGCTTGCTATCGGGATGAAGAGTTGCCAAGCGGACAAGTTAGAGCAAGAATTGGATCCTCCGGGCAGTAGAACCCTTCGCGGCCTCGTCAACTTTAGAGCTGTGAGATACATACGTGAACCTTTGATAAAGCCAAAGCGCGAGAGATGAACACAGAGAGGAAGAGGAATCTATTATAGCTGTTCGAGGTCATTAGGCTAGCCAAGTCTTTGTCTTGTTCTTTGCCTACGGATCTCGTCCTTTACCTAGTGGCGGCGGTGCTTGCTCTTCTTGGCTTTATGGTCTTTGCCGCTAGAGTTCGTAGCAGACCGTTTTGCACCATGACGTGAGATTATGATGTGACGCTCGAGTCCAGAGCCCGTGCTTTCGTGCGCAAGACCAAGGCGCTCGGCACAATCGTGCGCCAGCAGCCGCTCGAATCCGTTCAACGTCGCATCCAAGTGCAAGTCGTTGGCTTCGCCCGATTCATGAAAAGCTTCAATCTTCTTGACCAAAGTGTGTGAACTGCCTTCCGAGATGCCTCCTGCCTTGTTGCGTACGGGGACTACAGCACGACGAGGAGCGGCAAGGGCAGGTCTAACCTGAGGAGCTTTCTTGTCTTCAATAGATCCTGTACTTGACGACTTGGACGATGGTGTTGAAGCTGCTTTCGTTCCGATAGACTTTAGAGCAGCTTTTGGCTTCTTCTTTGCCATTGGCTTGGGCGGAGCTTCATCTTTGACGCCACGAGAAGACTTGGAAGGCAACTGTTTCTTCTGCTCTGACTTTTTCGTCTCTCTTACGACCGATTCCGATGTAGCTTCACCGTCAAAGTCGCTTTCGGATTCAGAAGATGTTTCTTCCAGAGTAGATTTACGAACTGGTACGGGTTTGATAGAAGCACAATTTGCTTTAGATTCGGTAGACGAAACTTTCTTAGACGCCAAAGCATAGGCCGATTCAGAGGACTCATCACTGGAGCTGTCAGATTCTGATGACAATTCCAGTCTTGGCACTGACGCAGGCAGAACAGTCGCAGGTTTGTCATCACAATCGTCTTCAGACTCGGCACTTGATGATTGAGAGGCCTGTACTTTGACGGATTTCACTGGAGCCGAGGGCAACATCTTGATATCGTCAAAGTCCTCCTCAGACTCCGCCTCTGATGAATCTGCAGTAGACATCTGTTCATCACCATTGGACCGAGAAGATGAAGCTTCTTGTTCCATGTCTTCATTTTCTGACTCGGATGACTCGGAGTCGCTAGAAAGCTCAAGTTGCGGCACGCTCTCGACATAAGGCACTGGGTCCACAGCATTGGTCTGCGGCGTAGATTGCACTTCCCAAACTTCCTCGGGCCCCTTGGTAACCAGTTTTACCTTTTCCGTGTGCCTCGATAGTTTGGCACGAACGTGCTTCCGCAAGCTCTTGAATTTGTGTACACTAGTATCGCACGATTCACACAATAACACTTCACATTGCTCGCAACGCACACTTGCAGTCTTCGATTCGCATTCACCACAGGACGGTAGCTTCGGCAATGACGGAAGCTTGATACGCTTGTGTTTCGCCATCACGCGAGCACGATGCACCGCCGAATCACAGTCATGACAGTAGAGTGAGTTGTCACACTTTTCACATTTCCATACAGCTGCATCGGGCTTTTCACACTCGACACATGTGCGGTTCTCATCCTTTTGTTCTGGTTCGGCTTTGCTTTTCTCGTCATTGTTACTGCTTTGAGCGACAGCCTTAGGAGCATGAGATGCACCTGTTGTGCTACCTACTTTTGGATCATGCACATACCTGCACGCCTCCTCACGACCACACACTCCACTCTGGAAGAAGAGACAAAGCTGTGCAACTTTCCCAGTAGGTGCAGGCAAAGCCTGGTGCGAGATGCCCAACACATGTGCGAATTTACACTGCTCACCCTGTGAACAATAGCCACGAGCAAAATGACGGCAAACTTTCGTATCTGGGATTGCTTGAATTTCCGCTGGTACATCAATGGACTTTGAAGGCTTTGGAGCAGACACTTTGGTAGCAAAAGCTGCATTGTCGGTAACATGGTAGTATCTGCATACAAAAATCAAGTCGTTAGCTCCTTTCACATCAGCTTACGGGTTAAAACTCATCCACATACTTGCACATGTCACCTTTGCGGCAGCTTCCAGCTGCGAATGCCCGACATGGTTCCGTCGACCTTTTAAACCGGGGCTGGAGAGAGACCTTGAGTGTCTTGCCATACACTACAGCGCCATTGGTCGCCTTGATAGCTTTCAGCGCGTGTTCCTTTTGTGCAAACACCACTTGGCTGTTCGAAACTCAAGATTGTCAATCAAAGGGCCATATGCAAGACACACATTATGGAACTTACGCAGAGTTGGCGCCATTATGTCCGATGCGCACGATAGGACCATAAGTACGGTACATGTTCCTGAGCACATCCTTGGAGACCACAGTGCCAATACCTGACAATACGACGGTCGCTTCCTCGCCCATGGACGCTGCTGAGTCGCAGTGCGTTATGACCAATTGACTTTTTGGCTGGTCACACCTCGTTTGGCATTATATCGAGGGACGTTTTGAAATAGTGACATTGAAAGCGCTCGATAGAAACGAGTTGAGAAACATGAGGGAAACTATTGACGACGTGCCGAGGAAGCGACGAAAGTCGGTCGGGAGTGGAGATGAGCAAGAGATGAAAGTGGACAATGTGCAGGTTGAAGCAACGAGTGGAAAGCAGCAGGTGGAGGACAATGGACGAGAGGAGGAAAAGTCGATTGCGCATGCTGGAGACGGTGATCACGATGATGAAGAAAAAGAAGAGGAGACGCTGGTGGTGTTGGAGTTGTGCGATTTTAAGAACCACCCGCTGTTCGATGACTACAGTTTGGCTACGCTTGAGGTGTGTCTTGTATCGCATGACAACTTGAAGTTTTGAAGCTGACACTGTACTTGTTTCTTAACTTGTGTAGGGCATCGACACCGCGACGCCAATGTTGAGAATTGGAGAGTATATTTTGCATGGCCGACTGGAAGAAACAGTCGGTACGAGCTACTTTTACGACACGGACACAACGAGAACGTCGGACAAAACGTACCAATATGCAGGTCAGACCATCAAAAAGATCAAATTTACTATCGCACCACCGGAAGAATTCTAGACGTGTCAAGAATGAGCCCAGAGACATAGACGCAGAGGGCTGACTGCACACGATTGTGGCATCGTTGAAGAGTCGCTAAATTCCGTTCATTCGCTCTTATTCTCTTTGTTATAAAGGTATCCCACTCGTTCAATCCCATGCGGCAGGAGGTCGGTACTACAGAACTTGCACCAACCTACGCATCATCGATACGCAGCTCAGCTTTGTAGGACTTCCATTGTGTCGTTCTTTCTTAGCTCAACGATAGAGCTGCTCAATCGATAAGTTCTTGGCAATCTCAAACTCCCACTTGTCGCCATTAGCCAGCAACTTTGCCTTGTCGTAAAGGAGCTCCTCGTGGGTCTCGGTTGCGAACTCAAAGTTTGGCCCTTCGACGATGGCATCCACTGGACACGCTTCCTGACAGAACCCGCAGTAGATGCACTTGGTCATATCGATATCGTAACGGGTCGTACGACGTGCGCCATCGGCACGCGGCTCCTACAAAAGCGAATAATGCATCAGTTCAGTTGCCGATCAATTTCGTTCAACACCTTCCACGTACCGCTTCAATAGTGATAGCCTGAGCAGGGCAAATAGCTTCACATAATTTGCAGGCAATGCAACTACAGGCAACAATGACAATATCATGAAAATCTGACTCGCAACGTATTATCCGGACTACCAGAACGACACTCACCGCTCCTCGCCGCTCGGATAGCGACGCAGCGCATGCTCGCCACGGAAACGAGGACTCAACATGCCCTTCTCATACGGGTAGTTGATGGTGACCTTTCGCTCCATGTGCACCTCCCAGGACAGCCAAGTTGCACGGAACACGTCAGACAGGAAGAAAGTGTCCGACATCTTTTCGATCACCTCGCCCCACGTGGGCTTTGGGTCATTCTTGCCAGGTGCAGGTACATTTGCAAACCCACGCGTGCTGTCAGTCACAGTAGCGGGTATTGTGCGACTCAAACTCTGTTTGGCAGCTACAGCCGCAGCCGATCGACGCAACATCAGGATGTTCATCGCTTCCTAGTTTTAGTATGGGGAGTGCACGACGAGCGGCTCTCCTTCGACCACTAGAGCAACCTCCGCGCAACGTGAAATATAGCAAGTTGCGCGCAAAATATAATGTTGCGTAACTCGACAGCAAGTTGACAAAATTACAAAGCTAGACAAGATGCTTTTCACTGGAAGCGAAAGCATTGAGGAAGTAATTGACACAAGATGGTGTCGAATGCGTTCGTGCTGTGCAAAGTGCGGCGCAATGTGAGTCTGTCACCATGCCATGCCATGGAACCACGCGTAGGTATTGATCAGGATCTAGCGGAGCAGATTATGCAATACTCGGAGCGGCTGCAAGGTGTGGTGCTGAGTTTCAGCAACGTGCAGCTGGACCGGCCCTACGGTGCCATTGTGAATGAAATGCCGTTCATCCACTGCAAAGTACTGGCCGATGCGCTAGTGTTTCGTCCAAAGATGGGCATGATACTTCGTGGTATCGTCAATAAGATTGGTAGTAATCACGTTGGTATGCTCTTTGCTGGCGTCTTCAACGGCTCTGTGTCTGAGGCCGAGCTCCCCAAGGGATTCGTCCATAATTACGCCCAAGACTGCTGGTACGTGGGTATAGCAGTACATGTCATTGTTAAGAGCTTGCTTGTTATTGAATCTGCTTTCGTATGTCAGGCTGGGTGAAGACGGTTCGGCCATCTCTGTGGAAGACGAAGTAAAGGTGAAAGTGCTGCGGTGAGTTGACTGCTGACTTTTTCGTGACTGTACTGCAGTACGTGAAGCTGACGGCGCGTGCTTGTCGTGGTTGTTATTGAGCAGAGTTCACGTTGCCGGTGGTATGATTGCTATTGAGGCTACGATGCGCTTTGGAGTTGCAAAGTCTTCGTCAGTGATTAAGGTCAAAAGGACTGCGCATCTCAACGTGACAGCAGAAGAACCTGTGACCAAGTTGGTAAAGGAGAAGAAGACCAAGAAGACGGAGGGAGGTGTGAGAAGAAGTACGAAGGTGACGGAAGGGGAAGAATACCAGGCGAAAGCCGAAAAATCCAAAAAAGTTGAAGGAGTCAAAGTGAAGAAGACTAAGAAAGTCAAGAGAATCGAGGAAGTCAACGAAACGACGGAGAAGAAGAGCAAGAAGCGGAAGCAGCAGGAAGAGGTAGTAGAAGCACAAGAAGTGGATGTCGTGGTGAAACCAAAAAAACACAAGAACAAGGACGCCAAGAAGAAAAAGCACAAGAAGAGCAAGCAAGAGTAGACCTACAGGGAGCGTGGCCAGACAGGATGATAGAAAGATGCATGTTTACTTTCAAAAACATTATCGTTGTAATCTGGTCGTGTCTGGGCGCGTCTCTGAGTTGGTCCATTAAATATGCTACACTCCACACTAGTCTAGTCGTATGAAACCAGGTCCTTCAACGCGACAGGGATTGTCGGCAGTGAGTGTTTTGGGCTGCAAATGCTCCAGTTCGGAGACTGCTGCGTTTTATGCCACTTGAAATCGTTCACTTTTGCCCAGAGCCCAGAATCCTTTAGCAATCCTAAGCGATCGAGTTGGGCCTTGAGTCCGTCAAAGTGCAAGCGATGAGGCCCAAATTGCATCTGCTGACAGTCCTCAATAATGGGGTGGCTCGAGATGCGCAGGTGGAAGGTCGTGGAAGTGCTCAAATGAACGCGAAGCTGGCGGCATGCTGCGAAAAACTCGCAATTGTTGCAGTGCTCGAGCCACAAGCTTCCAAAGATCGCTCCAGTGTAGAAAATACAGCCTTTCAGTGCATCGCCGCGGATTGCAGACGTCTCCACGCATACGAAGACAATACAATTCGTCAGATGCGAGAAGTTCAGGTCACGGCGCTTGTCGTTTACGTCGGTAAAGCTGCTACTGTCAATAATAATCACTTCGTCCTGTTTATTCGCGTGCACGAGTTCGTTGAGATCCACCATGTTCGGAGTGGTACATGAGAGCTGCTGGTTGTCTACACATTTCGTGACTGTGTCTTGTTCCGGCTGGTTTTGCCCTTGAGCTTTTGCACTTCTCGCCGCTCGAGCTCGAAACGTAAACTTTTTCCTTGGAGAAAAAGTTGCGCGAGTAGCATCAATAAGCTCCAGCAGTTTGGACACAATCAGCTGTGTGTGGCGGATATCATACGGTGATAGATACAGCGACGCGGCCGTAGCAGCAGCATCGCTCATGGCGTTTATCTCCAGCAGCAGCGAGTCTAACTTAATCTCTTTACCCGGTTCGCAAGGCAGCGGCTGCTTCTTCTGTTCACAAAACTGGCCTAACTGCTTACGTACGAGATCTTCTTGCTGTGCGAACTTTTCCCAAAACGCCGTCGCCAGCTCATCAGTCGTTAGCTCTCGATGCAGCTTCGAGGCGTCGTCAACGTTCCTATTAGCGTCGCCCTGCTTCTCCTTGCGTCGCTCTTCCAACGCGTGTGCCAAGCTCTCCTCATGTGTCACAAATATAGGAAACTCACCCTCTGTATTCACCCGCTCTGGTCGTACAATGGCGCCGTGCAGTGGCTTGCACTCAAAGTAACGTATACCTTGGAACGACCCATCACTTTTGCCGAGCGGTTTGTCGAGTCGTACGCCTAGCCATTCGTCGCCAGGGAGTCCTTCAATTTTTCCGATATAAGCGATTTCGCCATACCGCTTGATACTAGCGCGTAAGCTGCCGCTTGCCCCAGATGACAGCAGCTCGCAGCGTGCTCCAAGCGTGATCATTTCGGCAAGCGCGGCTCTTCCTGACTGGTTTATTTTAAGCACTCAAGCGAGACTTTTGGACGAATCATCGAGGGCCTAGAATTGTCCAATCGTGAGGCGGGTACAATTTTGCAGGGGCAACCAAACTTCACTCGAGATCTCGACTTCAAGCGCCGCACGACAAGAGCTAGCATGAACCCAGGAGGAGGCTACCCCCCGCAGCAGCCTGGCTATCCGCCCCAGCAGGGCTATCCGCCTCAACAAGGGTACCCGCCTCAGCAACAAGGGTACCCGCCTCAGCAACAAGGCTACCCACCTCAACAACAAGGCTACCCACCTCAACAACAAGGCTACCCACCTCAACAACAAGGCTACCCACCTCAGCAACCGGGCTACCCACCTCAGCAACCGGGCTACCCTCCGCAACCAGTTTGCCCTGTTCAACCGGGCTACCCACCGCAGCCGGGTTACCCTGTTCAGCCGGGCTACCCTGTTCAGCCCGGTTACCCCGCTCATGGACACAAGGCTGGATATGCGCACGCCCAGCCGGCTTACGTGGCACAGCCTGGTGTGATCATCGCCGGTGGAAAGATGAAGCATGGCAAGTACAAGCATGGAAAGCATGGAAAGCATGGCAAGCACAAGTTCAAAGGGTTCAAACATAAAGGTTTCAAGCGCAAAGGCTTCAAGAAGATGAACAAGAAGATGAAAAAAATGTTCAAGTAAGAGTGATCAAGCGGAAAAGTGCATCGGACTAGCAGCGTTAAGCGTGCTGAAGCTTGGGGCGAGCTATGTGGCCTATTCCGTTGATGAGAGTTTAATAGCATAAAGCTTTCTTCTTCAATAACATGATGTGATAATATTATCTTGTTTGTCTGATTTCACTTGACCATCTAGCGGTAGGAATGACGTCAACTTGTTATTGATTGCTAGCGTTATACAATCCACCACGTCTACATACATGAAACAATGCAACGCATTGTGTCGCGGCTCATCGAATACTATACATTCCTGGTAATCGTTGAGGCATCAAACACATCGGAAAGCAACAGTGCCAGTATCACCGCCTATTGCTTACTTGAAAAAACTCTTGCGCTTAAAGTGCTTGTGCTTGTGCTTGTGTTTGTGTTTGTGTTTGTAGTGTCCGTAGCCATGACTATAGTATCCATAGCCGTGGCCGTAACCATACCCATGACGGTGGCTTATTAGGCCAAGCAAGCCATTAAGCGCCTTGCGCTTGCAGCCCTTGAGCTTGTAGTAATGGCCATATCCTCCATGGTGGTGATGACGAGCGTGGTGTACACCCGGATGAATCACGTAGACCGGCTGAAGAGGGCATGTAACTGGAAGCGGGGTAGCATACGAAGGAAAAGGAGCGGCATACATTGGGCCTGGCTGAGGCGCTGGATAGGCATAGCCTGGTTGATGAGATGGTGGCGGGTAGGCGTGCTGCGGTGGGTAGGTGTGTTGTGGCGGGTAGGCGTATTGAGGAGGATAGGCGTGCTGCGGCGGGTAGGCGTGTTGGGGCGGGTAGGCATATTGCGGCGGATAAGCTGGAGCTGCTGGAGCTGCTGGAGCTGGAGTTGCGTGAGGAGGAGAATATGCTTGCTGAGAGGGGTACGCAGGCTGCACGAAAGGAGGCTGCTGCTGCGGATGATGATGATGGTTTTGAGGAGGATAAGCGCCAGTGTGCTGCTGATATGGCGGGTAATGTTGGGGCGCTTGACCTGGTTGTGCCATCGCTAAACTCTTGCTTTTTCTTCTGCAGCATTCATATCAACTTTGAAATCGAAGCGATTCGTTTTTAGCTCTCAAACTTTATATAAGGAGGTCACCTCCTAGAATATCCAGGACTAACGGAGGGGCGAGAGAGAACAGACAAAACTCTTCCAAGCCGAGTGTCCATATGTGCCTTCGAATACGTTTTTACTGCTTGGAACGAGGGTCTGAAGAAACGGCACCTGTAGGCGAAATCGCAAAACTGACTCACCGCATCCGTCGCTCGTTACTTGATTAACAAAGAGGCGACTAGCGTACTGGTGCTTCTCCACTGTTGTCTTCACAAACTCGCTCTTCTTGGCATCACTCCTTTGACGTCTTGTGTAAAACTGAGCGATATCAAAAGCGTGGCGCATTATAGCTCATTTATTCTCCTGAAATGATTTATTGACAGCCTCTACTTGCTTCTTCATACGCGCGTAGAAATCATACAAAGTAGTCACATTGAGCTTGATGTGCGCTCTCGTGTACGTCAAGGACACAGGAAATAGCGAGAATACCCGGACTCTCTTCTCGTTCGGCACCCCCGGTATCCTCTTCTTGACCGCGCTATGAGGAGTCGAGCGTAGAATGCCAGGTTGTTTTCTTGTATGCGGTCTGCCAACGAATCCACTGCCCGTTCGAGTCGGTGTCATCTGGCGTTAGAATATTGTGTATCTGCAACGCTTCCGTCTTCCATTTGTACCGCCAGACGCATACGAAGCACAAGAACATCCACGGCTCAAAACAGACAACGACGGTGATAGAGCTTTAAACGCATACTGAGCGCAAGTCGCAGAGACAGAAGTCTGCTGACATCATCTTGGAGAACGCTTTCAAGCAGGACAAGGATATTCTACCCTCGAAAGCAAACTTCGTGAGGGTAATGATTCTTGAGCCTTTTGAGAAACACCTCCGACTCTACGTGCTGATCACTTTTTAATGCCTTCCTACTGATCTTACCAAAAAAAACATGCAATGCGTGCGTGCACGAGATGTATCAGCCATACGCGACAGACTAGGTCATCCTTCAATCACAGTCGAAGTGCTACGCATAAATCAGAAGATACATAGAAAAACGTGAAGGTAAGAAATGTAGACCTGGATGTACTATCTCGACTTATCAAATATAACAGCTTAAATGTCACAAAACAGTATTTACAAGATAGAACACCATGATAAAAGAACTAGCTGTGCCGCGCTTGTTTACTCGATCGTCAATGTGCTACGCATCGTCATAAGAAAAAATCAGCATGCTCAGAAAAGTACCCGCATAATAAACACAGTAAACTTACGATCCAACTTTGTGGCTTATATTATGTCGTCTTCACTTTTATCAACGCTCATTTCGTTGACATGAATTCGGCGGACGCTCCTGCTCCTTGTGCGACATCCCCAACTTAGTCGCCGTCTTTTATCGTTGCACACGGCAAATTGATACTTTGCGGTACTCATTGACTTACCTTCTCCTATTAATTGGCGAGGTATTGACAACGAATCCAAGGTTCCTTCAACGCCTGCTCCGGTCTTAGACGCTCGCTCGGTTCCCACACAAAACACTTCTTCAAAAACGCCAAAAACTCAGCATCATCGGTCATCACCACGCTGGCCAAGCTTCGTGAACCAGGTATGCGTCGTCGCCCCCGCGAGTTCACGAACGGTTTTGGAACGTAAGTTTCAGCCTCGTCGTCGACAAGGTTTGTCACTTTCTCGAAGAAATTGAGGCGCCGCTTGCATTTATGGACCATGTCAACCGGAGGCACATCCAGCACTTCCATGATGCAGGCGAATTGCTCGCGTTCATTCTCGCCAGCAAAGATTGGATGGCCTGTGTAGAGTTCAACCAATATACAGGCAAAACTCCACATATCCATGGCACTCGAATAGCTGTGCCCAAGCAAAACTTCGGGGCTGCGATAGAAACGGCTCTGGATGTACGAAAACGTGGAAGCTCCTTCCATACAACTGCTACCAAAGTCAATGAGCTTCACATTGTTTACAATGCCTGCGTCCCGCATGCTTTCTGCCACAGATGACACATCAAGCAGCACATTTTCAGGCTTAAGGTCGCAGTGGATAATCTGCTGTTGCTTGAGAAACATCAGCGCCTGTGCCAACTGCTTGCCAACTTTGCGTACGATGCTCATGGAAACACCGCGAAAGCGTCCCATCTTGAGGAAGTCATACAGGCTCATGCCCAAAACTTCAAAGACGATACACACATGATCACGAAACTGAAAGTATTCTTCCATATGCACGACGTGTGGCTTTTCGTCATCACAAGCTGCTACTCCACGCTGAAGGTGCGTCAAGAGCTGCACCTCCGTTAGTGCCTGGTCACGATATCGTTGTTGATTGCGAATAATCTTGATGGCCACCTGTTTGCGAGTGCGGTGATCTAGACAGCAGACGACCTGACCAAACGATCCCTGGCCTAGCGCACTCAGCACTTCGTAGCGAAATGCCAAGTGGTCCCCCACCAAGACCAAATAATCTCCCTCCTCGTCATCGTAGCCGTCGTTAAAGAGTCCTGTGGGCAACTCATACGATTCTTCAGTGCACACCGGTGCCTCGTCCCCAAGCACTGGCATGTCATTATGGATTTCCCCATTGCGGCGACTCCGCTTGATCGCCAGCGTGGACACGAAGTATATCTCGTCATACTGCCCAATCTCCACATGCTCCAGTGCTGTGAGCTCGGCCGCTTTCTTCGTATCTAGCAAATACTGCTTGCCAGTTGGTGGACATGGTGCGGGTCTCCTTCTCATCTCCACTGCTGGATAAGGTTCATGCTCGTGTCTCTTCCTCCGCTCCGTCTCCAAATCTTCGACATCTCCAGGATGTCGCAGCCTCCGCTGTGGATGCTGCTGCTTGTGATCATCCTTGCTCAATTCCTTGTGCTGAAGTTGCTGCAGTCTCCGCCAACCGTGTTTCTCACCATGCGAGCGATAGGACTGCCAAAGCTTGCGTTCCTCAGCCGCGGGTGGTGCTACAATAGCCCCAGTTAGTATCGAGCTCCCTCCAGTGGCCAACAGTGAGCTAGTGGTGCGGCGGATCAAGTCAAGCGGTCGTCGGTTGAAGAAAATGTGCGCGACCGCGGAGGGTTTCTTGCTGGATTGTGCAGTCAGGCGACTGTTGCCAGTGCTGCTGTCCGTTGGCTGCTCAGTCTGGAGCTGATCGAGCTTGTGCGGTGCGACAGCTGAGCGGGAGCTGGGCGGCGCCGGTGTTAGCGCCGGTAGCAGGTGCTGCGATCGTCTCGATGCTCGCGCAGACTGGAGCGCGTCCATGGTGCAAAATTTGGTCAACAGTAGAAGGAAGATCCATGAAGCACAGAAATTCTTTATTCGAATAACTGATCGGTTTTACCTTCGTGAGGAAGTTTTAAGTGCCTATCCAAGGTGAACACTTTTTCATGAACACAAAATAGTGCCAACCTCCATGCGTCTCTCAGCGCCAAGCTCGCTCGTCAGCAGCGCCAGCGCGTTGACGACCACGTTACGGTTCCAGTACGTGGCAGTACACTGCGTAGTCGCAGCGGAACACGCAACATTTCGTTGGCTTTTGAGGATCACTGCAATCGACATAACTTCACGTGTACTCTTCTTCAACAGCTTCCTGTTGTATGTAGAGGCAGGAATTGAACAAGCAAAAGCGTCTAATGGCACTGCATGCAGAGCTTGCTCGTCCTGAGCTTGTTCACAAAGGCCACCGTCGCGCTCACTCCAGTTTTCGTATGCCACGCACGTCTTCTCATTCACAATGCGCTTTGCCATCGCAACGACTGTCTCGATCCAAGCAGTAAATCGCTTGAAGACCTCCATATCGTGAGAAGTTACTTACACGAAATCGTGCCCGTTACGACACTTAGGTAGCGAGGATTGGCGTATCCAGTCCGAGCAATCTTCCTTCTCTTTCGCGGCGCCTCTCTTGCTGTGGACTGAGGACCTCTCTCACGCAGTCGACAGCACCCGCATCCCGACATCTAATCCGATAATGACGTCTGGCACGTGTTTAGGATGAAATAAAGGACATTTAGAAGGCTTCTTGCTCGACTTTTTCTTGCTCGACTTTTTCTTGCTCTCCGTTTTGGGAACAAAGCAGCAGAACTGACGCAGTGTATCCGTTGCTCGTTACTTGATTGACAAAGAGGCGACTAGTGTGCTCGTACATTTATTTGACGAACAGCCTGAGCTTGCGCGACTCCTCAAACCTATGATCTCAAACTGAGTGATACCAAAAGCGTGGCGCATCACCGTCTGCCGATTCTTCTGAAGCGACTTTACCGCCAGTTGGAGCCCTTGACTTGTTTCTTGATGTGTGAGTAAAAGCCAGCTATTGAAGGTCTGATGGTCTTGATGTGCGCTTGAATAACAGCGAGAACACCCAGACTTCTCTTCTCGTTTGGCACCTCCTCAATCATCTTGTCGATTGTGCGCTGGAACTTTCACAGGAGTTTAACAAAGAATTTCAGGTCATTTTCTTGTATATGGCTTGCCTGTGGAATCCACTGTGCATTCCAGTGTCAGTGCTATCCCGTCGTAATACCTGTGGATATTCTGCCAGACTTTGCTCGTATAGTCATTCAGTCTACCCTTACCCAGGCAGACCTGAACACTGCTCCCTATACTAATAAGGTCAGTATTATCCATCTATTGAGATATTTGCGGGAAACTGCTGTCTGCAGTATGTGGAGCTGGGAGTTCGTTTATGAGGTTTCATTCGCACCCAAGCAAAACGAGTGACGGGTTAAAGCTGCTTCTTAAGCACGAGTCATTGCAGCTACTTCCACCTCCACCTTTTTCTATGTACATATAAAAAGAGTTTCTGGCGCCTCCTTCGACTGTGATTGGTGGATGGCTCTTAGTCTGTCGCGTGGCGAACCCAAAGGGGGCTGTCGAGCTGATACATGGGCATCCATTCACCGCCAGACACATCCCAAGCTCAAGAACGTCTAACGCTCGAGGCAGACACCGATAGTGATGAAGCTGCAGCGTCAGACTAAGCGCAAGCCGCAGAGACAGAAGCATCTTGAAGAGCGCTTTCAAGCAGGGCAAGGACTACTCCAGCGTCCCGTGTCGTCTGAAGACGATCTGCCGTGAACCTCTTCTTCAACACGAGATCCAACGCAACACTCATGTGCTGAACCAGATCCAGATAGAGGTCTGGTATCTGATCAATCTTCACACTCTTCGATGTCTGGAGAATAGCCTTACTCTCCCGGATTTCACCGACAAGATCTTCTTTGACCACTGCACGCGTCTCATTGTAGAGAAGAATCCAGTTTTGTGAGAGAGTATCCGCGTATACCAGTCACGTAGATCACGACACGGAATCGTGAAAGTCTCAGATTTCCAGATGCACGACATTCTAACGCCAGATGGTACCGACTGGAGCGCGCAGTGGATTCCGTTGGCGAGAGCACATACAAGAAAATGACCTGGCATTCGACGTTCGATTTCTATGGAAGTTCCAGGGCGCGGCCGAGAAGAGGATAGCGGGGTGCCTAGCGAGAAGGAACACCGTCGCTGTTTCCTGTGTCCACGACTTACACGAGAGCGCACATCAAGCTCAATGCAACTACACTGCATGGTCTCTACGCGCGCATCAAGAAGCAAGCCGAGGGGCGTATCGCTGTCGTTGAAGTCATTCCAGGAGAACAAATGAACTATAATGCGCCACGCTTTTGATATCTCTCAGTTTTAGACTAGATG
>NQFO01005233.1:0-13469 GCA_003991265.1 Pseudoperonospora humuli | reverse complement strand
GCTCTTAGTCTGTCGCGTGGCGAACCCAAAGGGGGCTGTCGAGCTGATACATGGGCATCCATTCACCGCCAGACACATCCCAAGCTCAAGAACGTCTAACGCTCGAGGCAGACACCGATAGTGATGAAGCTGCAGCGTCAGACTAAGCGCAAGCCGCAGAGACAGAAGCATCTTGAAGAGCGCTTTCAAGCAGGGCAAGGACTACTCCAGCGTCCCGTGTCGTCTGAAGACGATCTGCCGTGAACCTCTTCTTCAACACGAGATCCAACGCAACACTCATGTGCTGAACCAGATCCAGATAGAGGTCTGGTATCTGATCAATCTTCACACTCTTCGATGTCTGGAGAATAGCCTTACTCTCCCGGATTTCACCGACAAGATCTTCTTTGACCACTGCACGCGTCTCATTGTAGAGAAGAATCCAGTTTTGTGAGAGAGTATCCGCGTATACCAGTCACGTAGATCACGACACGGAATCGTGAAAGTCTCAGATTTCCAGATGCACGACATTCTAACGCCAGATGGTACCGACTGGAGCGCGCAGTGGATTCCGTTGGCGAGAGCACATACAAGAAAATGACCTGGCATTCGACGTTCGATTTCTATGGAAGTTCCAGGGCGCGGCCGAGAAGAGGATAGCGGGGTGCCTAGCGAGAAGGAACACCGTCGCTGTTTCCTGTGTCCACGACTTACACGAGAGCGCACATCAAGCTCAATGCAACTACACTGCATGGTCTCTACGCGCGCATCAAGAAGCAAGCCGAGGGGCGTATCGCTGTCGTTGAAGTCATTCCAGGAGAACAAATGAACTATAATGCGCCACGCTTTTGATATCTCTCAGTTTTAGACTAGATGCCAAAGAAGTGATGCCAAGAAGAGCGAGTTCGCGGATGACAGTAGAGGAGAAGCACCAGTACGCTAGTCGCCTCATTGCCGATCAAGTAAAGAGCGACGAATACGATGCGACAGTTTTGCTGTTTTGACCACTCACGGAGGGCAAGAAAAGGATCGACAAGAATTCTTCCGAGCCGAGTGTCCATTAGTGCCTCCCGGATACGTGTCAGACGTCGTCATCGGACTTAACTCTGGAATGCAGGTGCTGAGTACTGCTGTGAGAGAGGTCCTTCATTCACATCAAGGTTGGTGCTATGAAGCAGACCGAAGAAGAGGAAGACAAAGAGAACGATGATGATGATGAATGAACCGCCCGGTCTGGATCCGCCGATCTCTACAACCTAAGCGTCATAACGAGCGCGGTATCGTGCAACTGACATGGCTGGCTTCAAGCGATTTACTGCTCGGAACGAGAGACCAAAAAAACAGCACCCTGAGTACGAAAAGATTCTTGCACAGATGTCATCATTCAAGACCGCAAGCTACACTAAGTACCTGGAGCGACTGCAGTACTTCTAGAACAACGTGTGAGCTTCAGCGCGGAGCGGCCGTTTCTCAAGTATAAGTTTTATCCAGGGAGAACCATTAAGGAATCTTCAGACATGAAGGAGCGACTCAATCCGTTAATCGAAAGGAGAAGCCTCGCGGAGAATTGGGAGGAAATTATTGTCGTTGATGGGAACTTTACCACCGACAAAGTTGTTCAGGGCCTTCTCCGCCGCGTCGCTCAACTGGTGCCACATGATAAGGTCTTGGCTTTCGCCCGCGCGGGAAGGAGTGGGTGCAATCCTACCGAAGGTGTAGATGACGTGAACGTGCGAGTCTGACATAATGTTGTCATTTGGGGCTGTGGCTCCATATCCACCAAAGACTAACTTCTGTGAAGAAATATACAGAGCGTGTTGGCTTGAGGCGTTGGGGTTGTTAATCCACACGATGATGTGCTCCCATTCGGCGCGATTTACAGCTGGGAAGAACCACGCATACATGATGGCCCAGACTCCATCGAACCACGTGGAACGAGCGTAGACTTGCCTCGAGCCCGAGTTATGGCAATCAGCGCCTTCTGATGGAAGGCCCGAGCTAACTTGGCCGGCATCGTTCACTGCGGATACGGCAAGCAATCCTTTTCACCAACGATAAGCAGCGGCTGGAACGTGTTGGCAGACTTTTCAGTGGACGTTACCGGCTCCGGTTGCTTTAATGATGGCATTGAATCGTAAGGGACTGTCAGTGGTGCCGGCGCGGGGGCGGGGGGCGGATAATTCGGCTCGGGTGCTTGGGCGTTCACCACTGCAAAGCAAACAGCTACAGCTACAGCAACGACAAAAGCGAAGACTCTCATTGGGAAAGTCGGTATCTTGGAGACGGTGTGGAGAATTGGAATATGCTTGATAGCTATCGCCGAAGCGCAAAACCCATTTCTCAGCTTACGTTCGTATGCTACTCTCTATATGCACCTTCAAGTCGTAGAGTAGTGTCAATACGACGAAAGTCAAAACGACTGCTTACTCAGAAGTATTCACGATCTCATGATCCATTAGGTAAGGGTCCATGTCGGAGCCTGCTTTCATTACGGCTTCAGTGTCAAAAGTTAAGAAACAGGGTCGACTTTATGTTGTAGCAGAATCGTGCGTAAAACGACAAAATAGCTGTGTTGGCAGCGAATGTTGATGATTGGCACGCTCGACTTGTGTATACTCCTCCACGGATGCAGCTTACTGCCAAAGCTGTAAATGACGAGGTGTTGCGAAATTTAAGGAACGGCCAGATCCAAACTCAGTAGTGTGTCAAGTGTGTTCGCAGCGACAATGATGGCGTATATACCAGTCGCCGCTTTGTGGTAAATACTGCGCGAAGAATGGGCTTATGCGTCAACACCGGTCCCGTATAACTCGCAGCAAAAAAGACTCGCAGCGAGAACGAACAGTATTATCGTAGAAATGGGGTTGATTCTCGGGATGAAGGTACACTACAATCATCAAGAAGGTCACAGCAGACGCCGTTTAATCGACAAGATACGCATGCGATTAGAAACCCGAATGTCCCTGGTCCAGACCTTCATTCAGTAAAACAGAACGGTTCAACAACGCTGAACAAGCCGTATCGTGAGCTGATTGAGATGGTCCACGCGCATCTAGACGAATAGTGCGAGATACAACAAGGCGATTATCTTCTTCGTCCCAGAGATACTGTAGGCATTTCAAGAGAATGAGTCACCATAAGTCACCATCCACCTTCCACTCAATGATAGGCAACTACAGTAACTCTAGACATAAGAGTCACCATGAGTCACCACTTTTTGCAACTTCCTCCCTCTTATTCTACTACTTTATCATGTATGTCCTCTATCATACTATACCTTCTTATCAGGATGTCTATTCATTCTCTAAATCATTGGGAAAAAATCTCTATTTATGTGTAGGAGCTCTGACGAAGACTGCTGACGGTAAACGGATAGTGAGGCGTTATTTGGCAATCCAGATTCGTCGATATGCATCTCTTTCATGGTTTCAACTTGCTGGAGTGATGGCCGGCTGATTCGTCGCAGGAGCACATACATGTACATCGTTGATATCGTCCACAACAATGTTCTGAGTGTAATAAGAATCATTTCCAGAAATCGAGCTAATGACATTCGTCCCGATATCTGTCTCCTGTATCAGAATCCCCATGATGTTCACTGCGAGTAGGTATACGACTTGAAGGGCACTATCTCAATACGACTGCGATTTAGTCCAACAAGCCAAGCAATAGGGCCAATTGTGGGCTTTAGTGATGCAAATTGAGGTGCAGACACAATATTACGTGATTGCAAGTTGTGCACCAGTTCACCGCCTTCTGAGTCTTGCGCTGAGCACTCATAGATACGAACTGATACACATAGATCAAGAAAACCGCATTGGTCAGCGTCATCTGCATAATGCGTATGAAGCTGGGACGAAAGCGATGCAACGTCTGTTTTTTATGAAACAATTCTAAAGTTTGTAAGAGTTGGTAGATGCATTGACCATCACGCCGTTCCCACACAGAGCTCCATGCAACAGATCTCCGCATTGCTTTAGAGGCACTGTAGCCGCTCCACATACGTTTTATGGCTTGCGGCCTTGCTCGACAACATCGCTGCCATGATTTTCGTGTACTCTAGGTGTCGTTTCTTCTGATTCTCGTTCGACGCCCTATGACGGAGGTTCGGAATGAGGGCGATTTGTACTGCTGTATGAGAAACCTTCTGTCCTATGTCCACAGCAATAGGGGCGGAGACGTATATAGCGTTGTCGATATCGGAAAACATTGAAGCAAACAAAGAAGAAAAGGAATTGCCCGCGCTGGGCGCCAACAGCTTTGCGTAATGAACCCGACGCCGGCATTTTCCAGTGAAATTGATCCTCAGCAGATGTTCCAGCATATAAAACGCTGAAGCACAGTAACCATTTATTTGGATGGAAACAAGATCACGCAACTTTTGCGCAAAGATCGACCAGTTGTGGGCATGAAACATTGAGGTCACGCATTTGCCATTTATGTGCATTAAAGAAATGACACAGTTCTATCACTGCTACCCAAAAGGCGAAGCCTTGCGGAGATTTGGAAGAAAATTCTGGTCGTTGAAGGGAGCGTTCTCAGTAGTAGGAAAACTATTGACGTCGTTCAGAGCCATCCTCGCGACGTCAGTCAACTGGTGCCACATGATGAGGGGTGGCGTTTCGCCGAAGCCGGAAGGTGGTTCACTGGTTACCAGCATATTATGGTCGTAGGTGACATGAACGCGAAAACCTGTCATAATGTTAGCTTCACTTGGGTCTACGGATGTGTAGACACCGTCTGCATTCCGCGTCGAAATAGACAGAACATGTTGCTCCGTGGCGTTGGGGTTGTTGATCCACACGACGACTTGATGCCATATCACATTGTTTGGAAGCGGGAAGAGGTACGCGTACATGATGGCCCAGGCTGTATCGACCCACTCGGAACGGGCGTAGGCTTGAAGTTTGGAAGAATGACGGCAATCGCTTATTAAGCCACTGATACCCGTAGCTGTCTGACCGATATCGTTTACGGCAATGCACGGAAGACAAATTCCTTCGGCGGCGTGGACCAGCGGCTGGAACTTGTCGGCAGACCTTTCAGCGTACGTTACCGGCTCCGGTGGTTTTATAGCACTCAGATGAAAGAAGGGGCGCGACCGTGTCTCCGGCAGCCTTGGCTCGGGTGCTTGGGCGTTCGACGCTGCAAAACAAACAGCTACAGCAACGACAAAAACGAAGACTCTCATTGAGAAAGTCGGCATCTTGGAGACTGGTAGACGATGTGGAGAATTGGAATATGCTTAATAGCTATCGCCGAAGCGTAAAATCCATGTCCTAGCTTATGTTCGTATGCTACTCTATATATGCACCTTCAGTGGCGCCTTTGCCTAATGGATCATGAGATCGTGAATTCTTTTGAGTAAGGAGTCATCTCGTCAATCGTCGTAGTGACGCTACGACTTGTCCATGTCGAAGCCGGCTCTCTATAAAAATACAAACGAGTCGATTTCCTTTTGTGACTTGGTGCTCTCGAGTCGTGCTAGTTATGATGGAATTGTAAAGTAAGTGACATTAATGAAATGAACAAAGTCCTGGTTCACGACTTCTTCCTACAATGCCTCTTTGGCAGTCTACTCTAACTTGCGTTGCGTCTAGCTGTGCCTGTTTGTATCTACATGTGTAATGGGAAGTTCACGCTCGATCCCATCAGGAATGAAGCTTGAGATCTGCTGGGGCTTTTAAATTTCCTCAACTGCAACTGTCTGGTCTATGAGCGACCAACTAGTCCTAATAGTTGGTGCAGCTATTAACACTCCCCTTCAAGGTGCATTGTTCATCAGCCCGCATATCTTGGTGAGATCAACACACTGTGACGTGGGCAGCGCCTTGGTGAGGTAATCAGCTTTCTGCGAGCTGGATGGTGTATGTTGGATATTGATGTTTCCTTGAGCCACATGATCCCGGATAATACGTAGTCGTGAATCGGTGTCTTTTGCTCTAAGCATGCTAGATTGGTTTGTAGCAATGGAAATCGCAGCCTTGTTGTTCACGTAAATAGTCGAGTGTGATTATTTCCGAAATTCCATTTCCTCAGAAGTTGCCATAGCAAATGGTCTCCTGGGTGGCAAGAGCCAAGGCTGTGTGCTCAGCCTCTGCAAATGGACCCTATTGCTTGGTTTGTTGGACTAAATCGCAGTCGTATTGAGATAGTGCCCTTCAAGTCGTATACCTACTCGCAGTGAACATCATGGGGATTCTGATACAGGAGACAGATATCGGGACGAATGTCATTAGCTCGATTTCTGGAAATGATTCTTATTACACTCAGAACATTGTTGTGGACGATATCAACGATGTACATGTATGTGCTCCTGCGACGAATCAGCCGGCCATCACTCCAGCAAGTTGAAACCATGAAAGAGATGCATATCGACGAATCTGGATTGCCAAATAACGCCTCACTATCCGTTTACCGTCAGCAGTCTTCGTCAGAGCTCCTACACACACGTTAGGATGAGTCGATGGCTGCTCTTTTGGACGTAACACATGAGTCTCGTACCATGCTCTCGCGCTCAGAGCAGGGGTCGTATTCCGCAACCCAGGGGTGCGAAGCTATTCAAGCTATCCTTTATTGCGTAATGCTCGTAGTTGTAAGAATGGCTGCTTGCTCGTGAAGAGGCAAATCGATCAACTGACATTATGCTTTAGACGGTTTGTTGCTCCTGTATGATCTGCCTCTGTGGTACCCCTGTGGGCATATGCAAACGTTTGGCTGTGGCGCGCCGCTGGTGTTCCATTACGCAAACGGTGAGTTCGCTGAGTACCGGTATGCAGGTGGCTGCTCTTGAAGTCTGGCTCTCGGACTCATCGGAAGATGCCTTCAGGTCATTACACTAGTCCTCCTCTTGAAGAGCAATTACGACTCGAGCCGCTGGTTCTATCAAAAAACAACAGCCAGAGAAACATTACTCATAGAAGCATCTTTCGCTACCGGGTCTCGGACTGCAGCTGACATCTAGGACGAATGTGATCAATCTGGTCCTAAGCAACCACGCGTGAACATCGATTTTGAGCTTCGACTTGTTCTATCAGCAATGGACGTGCCTCACAGCTACGCCAAAGCAATGACATCTCCTGATTTCCTGTTTAGTTTAGCAATTGATAGATGGGTCAAGTGCGGTGATAACTGTTCCTTTTTTCAGGATTATTTTTTGCTTAAATGTTTGAATGGATATCAAAGGTAAAAACTCGTTATCCCAGACAAAACACATCACATGAGGTGCTGGCCGACGCCTACACTCGCCTTGCCGAGTTCTGTCACCGCCATGAGTGAACAGAGACTCGAGTGACGTGCAGAATTGAAACCACTCGCTTTGTAAAAGGCGCTTTTAATACTCTTCGCTATGCTGAATGCAGGTTGTGCACCAGTTCACCGCCTTCTGAATCTTGTAATGAGCACTCATAGATACAAACTGATACATATAGATCAAGAAAACCGCATTAGTCAGCGTCATCTGCATAATGCGTCCAAGGTGTTGGCGCCCAGCGCGGGCAATTCCTTTTCTTCTTTGTTTGCTTCGATGTTTGTCGATATCGACAACGCTGTCTACGTCTCCGCCCCTATTGCTGTGGACATAGGACAGAAGGTTTCTCTTACAGCAGTACAAATCGCCCTCATTCCGAATCTCCGTCATAGGGCGTCGAACGAGAATCAGAAGAAATGACACCTAGAGTACACGAAAATCATGGCAGCGATGTTGTCGAGCAAGGCCGCAAGCCATAAAACGTATGTGGAGCGGCTACAGTGCCTCTAAAGCAATGCGGAGATCTGTTGCATGGAGCTCTGTGTGGGAACGGCGTGATGGTCAATGCATCTACCAACTCTTACAAACTTTAGAATTGTTTCATAAAAAACAGACGTTGCATCGCTTTCGGCCCAGCTTCATACGCATTATGCAGATGACGCTGACTAACGCGGTTTTCTTGATCTATATGTATCAGTTCGTATCTATGAGTGCTCAGCGCAAGACTCAGAAGGCGGTGAACTGGTGCACAACTTGCATTCAGCATAGCGAAGAGTATTAAAAGCGCCTTTTACAAAGTGAGCTGTTGTTTTGTCTGGGATAACGAGTTCTTACCCATGATATATCCATTTCACATTTAAGCAAAAAATAATCCTAGTTATCACCGCACTTGACCCCATCTATCAATTGCTAAACTATACAGGAATAAAACAGTTGATTGGTTCAAACATAAAAAAGCTCCGAGGCAACATGTCGATGCAGTCGTTGGTGAACGCCGCTTACATGACGTACTTTTTAGCGGCCAAGTCGGTGCCTGTCGTAGCCATCACTTCATCCGTTGTGTTTGCCATCTCTCCTTGGTATGTTCCCTATTCCCTTGCTCAGTATGAAGCAACCTATGAACTGACATAACTCTCTCTCTCTCTCTCTTACACACACAAACTTAGGCCCACTGTCGCCGCCATCCGCCGTGCACGCAGCACCCTGCAGTTCTCATTCGCCCCCTTCTTCTTCTACTTCGTGCAGAGCATCATCTACACTTTGTATGGATACACAACGAGTAACCCCGTGGTGGGTGGCACCTCATTGCTCGGAGTAGTGCTGGGCTTGTACTACGTGCTGGTCTTCTACAAATACGCGCATGATAAGACACAAGCCACTAGGATGCTGACATCAGCCATGCTAGTAATCCTGTTTATGGTTCACCAAGTGGCCACGCGCTCGCCTGAGGAGACGCAGATGATCACGGGCATTCCAGCCAACATCTTGTCGGTGTTCACGGCCGCTTCACCGCTGCTGCAGATCAAGAACATCCTGCGCCGCAGAGACGCGTCCTGCTTGCCACTTGGTATGTCGACGATGAACGTCGTGGCGGGTACTATTTGGTCCATCTATGGGATCATGCTGGGAGATCCGCTGGTTATCTGCCCTAACTTGTTCGCACTGACGATGGGTGTGATTCAAGTGTCGCTCATCTTGCTCTACCCTGGAAAAGGTGGCAGCATTACAAAGCCAAAGATCAAGTTGTCACCTCCTACGAAGCCGACAAAGAAGTCGAGCCCTCGCAATTTGAAGAAAGTTGGCCATCCCGAATGAAGTGAGTTTCAAGACCTTTCTTCCTGAACCGCTCTTTTAATGACAGAATACATAGTTGCGATGCTGCTCGTGTGTTGTTTATTTTGAGGAGAAGGTCCTCATTATCTCTGTAGCGCAGCAATTTAGCAATAATGATGGAGCCAAAGGACTTTGTTATCTCCAATGCGGTAGGTCCAACACCAGCAACGGCACAATACGAAAGTTGAACTCACTTTCGTGTACGTAGTGCCACGGCGAGATCCAAATTGAAGTCTTTGTTGCAGGGGACGGCCTCAATTATCCAAAGATTGGTCAAACGGTAGTTGTTCACTACACGGGATATGTGCGTTGATGATAGTTTGTCATGTTGTTGATAGTGAGCTACTTCTAACCTTGAGAGCAATTGCTACCTGCAGCTTCAGGACGGCAAGAAGTTTGATTCATCTCGAGATCGAGGAAAGCCGTTCAAGTTCAAACTTGGCGCAGAACAAGTAATTCCAGGACTGGATGAAGGTGTCGGACGGTTATGCATGAAGGAGCGTGCCAAGCTGTTTGTACCGGCTGACAAAGCATACGGACCAAGAGGTTTTCCGGGGCTAATACCGCCTCACACGAACCTTATCTTCGACATTGAGCTTCTCACATTCCGTTAATATGGAGTGCCGCAATTTGTCAAACCTGAATCTATACCCCCAGCAAATAGCTCCTTCTTCTTCCGTTTAAACTCCTTCTTGCGCATTATTTGCAGCTCTCGAGCATCGAGTTTCGTTTGGATGGTATGCAACTGTGCCATGTGCCGCTCCGCCACCAATTGTGCTTTTTTCTCGTCTTCGCGCTGCAGTGCTGTGAGTTCTTGGTAAAAATGTGCTGTCACAGGCAGCGGCCTGGCAAACTCGTCCCTGATCACTTCTTGCATGCGCTCGCATTGTGTTTTGCTCCCACTCTTGGCGACTCGAAGAAACTCATCTCTCTCTTGAAGTTGTTTACTAAAGAGCAGTGTACCTTTAATCTGTCGCTCGTTACGCATCTTTCTCCAGTTCAAATAGGCAATTCGCTCTTCGAGCGACGAGGACGTGGTCAGAGACGGCGGTTGCTGCATGTGTGACTCCAGAAACTCGAAAATTGCAAGTGAAGAGCCTCTTAGCGGACTCGTGGTGCTTTACATCTTCGTCCCCGTTGAACCGATCTGAGGAGTATTTTAGGATGAGTACTCGTCTTCAAGTCGCTAGCCTTAGTCCATGCATGACAAACCTCCACTTGCACCAAGGGTGTTTGACACTTCTGAAAACCCTGCGATGGGCACGTACCACTTGCATCTGTTTGCATGGTTTTGACCACCTAAGGATTGTACCTCACTGTCTGCTGCTACCCTGCTCGTATCGTCGCACGAGATTTGCTCGATAGCTGCTTGCTGCAAGCCCTCGTGTCGTGGCTACTTTATCCTGTCGACACGACTGCATATTGTCACATTGTGCGTCCTACTCCCATGTTTATCCCTTGACAGTCCAAGCTGCAACATGCAACTTTGCTGCCTTAGCCTTCGTCACAAAGCACTAGAACGTGCCACCAGTTAATTACCCATAGCGTGTTGAAACTCTCCCCACCTCAAAAAGTACTCCATCGAACGCATGAATAACGCACGCACGAGCTTCTGTACGCACAAGCGCACCCACTTTTCTCTGGCCAGTGTCTTGAAGTCGCCAAGTGACGCATCTTTCTGATCCATCTGGGAAAAGCACTAGCAAAAGCTCGGAATTGTCTCCCCATCATCAAAGTCCACAAGAATTCCCTTCAAACCTCTCTTCATTGAACTGAAGTCACTGAAACTGAAAGACAATCGTTCGGTCACTTCTGCGCACTTGACTGCTTCCTTGATGCTTCCATCTTGCAGCTGACCACGGTCAGCATCATACAAGTAGGCAACATTACCACGCACGAGCATGTGCCCATCAAGGGCGCCAAGCCTCTGCACCTTGACGTACAGTACGTCGCAAATGAAGTCGTGCACACTGTACGCCATGATGTCATCCATGATGTGCGCGTACGGCTGGGATACCGACGAGGCTGTTTTGAAGCACGCACGTGGTCGCGTTGCCTACTTGGCACAGACTCAAACAAGCGCATTTCTACGTCAGATGATCTAGCAGCGCCATCCTGAAGAGCATTGCGCACGTCACCAAGGCCAAGAAGAAGTATGTTGTTAACACACAGATCGAACTCAACTGCGTTGAGCACGCTGTCTGACCTGCACACACACACACACACACACAATAGTACATTTCGTCTGTCCTCACACGACTGCCTCTTCTTGATTGGCTTCGTCCAGCTTTGCGCGTGTAGCCGCTGGCCGACGCATGCGCAGTGCCTAGAATGCCACCTCATTGCACTCCTTCACCACATACAAGCACTACACACCTGTGAACGAACGAGCATTGCCTCTAAAATACAACGTACCAAGGGACCTATCCACACATAAGCAATTGTCGATCAATGCGTCGTTCGTACTTGCACTTAATGCCGAGTACCCGCCAGAACATGGACACACAATAAGCTTCTGTATTACAACGTCGCGAGCTCTCCTTGTATTTCGAGAGCTTGGCTGGTCTGAGTGAGTCTTGGCTTTAGTCAAAAGGTTGAGCAGCCTACTACTACTATTCCTCTTCCTTCGGTGGCGGCGGTCCACAAGGCTGCAACATCTTTTCCAGCATGTTGAAGCGCACGCGACCCATAGACTCGTTCTCCGCCACGGCAAAGTACGCCAGCATGTCTGAGTGACCCAAGTGCGAAGCCAACGTGTCGCGGTGCTGGTTTACCGCCCACTCACTGCAGCAACAATGACAAAATCAGCTGACGTTAGTGAAAAAAGTGCCATCAATATGCTACCAGCAAAGACGTACAATTTAGTAGTGTCAGCGTGGCCTGTGCCCACATATTTTGCCTGCAGGTGTTCCCACTGTCGGTTGATATTGAAGCGGTCTGCTGCCTGATCAGGAAAGAGCAGGAAGTATCAGATAGGGACCAGGTTAGCGCGGCCACACGGAGAGGGAAGGCACTCATTCAACGCACCATTTTGCAATAACACGATTGGATGATCCTTCAGTCATGTGGACCACGAAAAAATACCTAGTTTGACAAAATCCCTTCGCTGTTCATGTGACGTATGAGGAACAAGGGTCTGCAGTACGTGAGGATCATTGCACGGTACTCCTTCGATGTCACTTGCACGATACCATGACGCTTAGGTTGTAGATATCGGCGAATCCAGACCAGGCGGTCTTTCTTGTTTTCATTCATCATCATCTTCCTCATCCTCTTTGTCTTCCTATTCTTCGGCTAATGAACCTCCCTCACAGTAGTATACAGCACCCGCATTCCAGAGTCAAGTCCGATGACAACGTCTGACACGTATCCAGGAGGTATCAATGAACACTCGGAAGAACTCTTGTTGGTTCTCTCGTCTGTGGTCAAAACAGCAAAACTGACGCACCGTATTCGTCGCTCGTTACTTGATTTACAAAGAAGCGACTAGCGTATTGGTGCTTCTCCTCCACTGTCATCCGCGAACTCACTCTTTTTGGCATCACTCCTTTGACATCTAGTCTAAAACTGAGAGATATCAAAAGCGTGGCGCATTATAGTTCATTTGTTCTCCTGGAATGACTTCAACGACAGCGATACGCCCCTCGGCTTGCTTCTTGATGCGCGCGTAGAGACCATGCAGTGTAGTTGCATTGAGCTTGATGTGCGCTCTCGTGTAAGTCGTGGACACAGGAAACAGCGACGGTGTTCCTTCTCGCTAGGCACCCCGCTATCCTCTTCTCGGCCGCGCCCTGGAACTTCCATAGAAATCGAACGTCGAATGCCAGGTCATTTTCTTGTATGTGCTCTCGCCAACGGAATCCACTGCGCGCTCCAGTCGGTACCATCTGGCGTTAGAATGTCGTGCATCTGGAAATCTGAGACTTTCACGATTCCGTGTCGTGATCTACGTGACTGGTATACGCGGATACTCTCTCACAAAACTGGATTCTTCTCTACAATGAGACGCGTGCAGTGGTCAAAGAAGATCTTGTCGGTGAAATCCGGGAGAGTAAGGCTATTCTCCAGACATCGAAGAGTGTGAAGATTGATCAGATACCAGACCTCTATCTGGATCTGGTTCAGCACATGAGTGTTGCGTTGGATCTCGTGTTGAAGAAGAGGTTCACGGCAGATCGTCTTCAGACGACACGGGACGCTGGAGTAGTCCTTGCCCTGCTTGAAAGCGCTCTTCAAGATGCTTCTGTCTCTGCGGCTTGCGCTTAGTCTGACGCTGCAGCTTCATCACTATCGGTGTCTGCCTCGAGCGTTAGACGTTCTTGAGCTTGGGATGTGTCTGGCGGTGAATGGATGCCCATGTATCAGCTCGACAGCCCCCTTTGGGTTCGCCACGCGACAGACTAAGAGC
>NQFO01005231.1:0-49140 GCA_003991265.1 Pseudoperonospora humuli | reverse complement strand
GCTCTGCACGGTATGGTGGAAGCTCGCTCAGGCTCGACCAACATGCTCAAGGTGCTGACTGTAGAATAGGTGGAAACATATGTGGGTATGTAGTCTGCCCAGTCTTTCAATCAAGCTCCATCAGATAGGGGGGAGCACACATGACTCGGACACTAGGCAAAGCTGGCTTCAATAACGAAATAGTCAATCGATGCCGCGTTACTCGGTCTTAGACTAGCAGCTACGTCATCATTCTCTCGTCTGAAAGAAGAGAGGTAAAGCACGAGTGATGGTCTCTGTGTTTCTAGTTTCCGTACCAGGGTAGCGACATCATTAATGCGGAATCCATACAAGAACTGAAGTCCAAGCTCCTGCGGTCTACAAGCCATGACCACGAGATGAACAAGGTATGCGCAGAGCTATCGAGCCGAGACGTCGAGACTCACGCGACTCAGAGGTAGAGCAACCGATGCCAGCCAATTCTTCGTGCACTCATCGCTCAAATGACGAGTGCGACACAGAACGACAGACCAGAGAGGTCTTGTTGGATTGTAGAGACAGGAAAGAAAGCCGCTTGAACTTGAGAAGCCGAGACTCAATCTTGACGCTGATCGTCTCCTCAAACTCTACGATGAAGCACAGTACTACTACTATAGAAGTGCCGTGTGGCACGATGGCGAGCACTGTTGTTGCGGTTGTTATTTTGAATGTGGCTGTCCATGCGTTTACTCAATGAAGCGACGAGATGCTGGCGGCGGACGGTACTAATAGCAGAACAGCTGGCAACACTGATGACGAGCTCCACATCTCGAGCCTTACATTGATTTGTTATATTCTTCACCCGCTCCACCTACAAACGCCGCTTGTCCTACACGCCAGTCGTTCATGGTGGAGCGGCACGCTCAGCGTTTCTTAAACCCATATTTTTTGTGCTGGTAGAAGAGATCGGTCTTGGAGCTGCCTAGATTGACGATCTTGGGGCAGCCGTCACGGTCTTTCTCCAGCTGCGTACACTCTCGACAATAGTAGGCGTCCGAGATACCCGGGCCACCGCAGATGACGCACCGGCCTTGATACGAGCCGTAATTGCACTCGTCGCAGATGCGCACCAGCGTGCACGGACGGACTTACGAGTCGCAGATCACGCACTTTCCATCGTCCTTCTCGCACAGGCGGCCGATGGCGACGCCCGGTTGCTTGCGGCACATGACCAGATCCGGATGGTGCTTTGCCATGGTTGCTGTAAGGGAGTTCTGATTGTTTTTGAATACCCTTTTGAAAATGATTCTTTTTGACGTAGTCGTATTGGGCTTAGAACTCTCGACAGACAGATAAGCAATCTGACAATTGCCGTAAGTACCTTCGCTCGCCTCGTGCTTCAATGTGAACAGCTTTTCGACGAAGATCGAGTGATGATTCGTAAAGGACAAACGCGTTGTTTCGCTCCAGACTAGTCAATGAGTTGACAAATCTGGGCGTTTTGTGGCAAAGACGACTGTAGAGTGAGCAAACAGCACAGCCAAGATGGAGAAGCACGTGTACGACAAGTTGGTCGAGATGTTGAAGGACGATCGACAAGCTCGCTTTGCTAGAGCGGCAAGAAAACAAGATGGCATCGACACAACTTGGCAAAAAGCACCAGTCGATCGCAACACTGGGTACAATGAATAAACATTTCCTGAACAATCGGACTGGCGGTGCTGAAACGAAGTGAGGCACACGGCGTATTGAGAGTTCACGAGATCAGCGCAAGTGCTCATCGCTAGCTACTTCGCGAAGCTGAAGAGAGACACGAACATTTCCTGACCCACACCTGCGTTTCAAGAGCAAGTTTGTTTAGTCGAGATCACCGAGTCTTTCGCCAGACAGTGTCGAGATGTATGAGCAGCAATCCAGTGAAAAAGCAAGTACTATTTCGTCGTTCCGCAGAAGCAGATGCAAGATGTTTTAGTGCGCGGGCACACCATCGGTCAAGATGACAAGATGGAAGACGCACTGGCGGTGGACGTGTGCAAGGAGATACAGACTTAAAACGTGCTTTGCGTGTCGCAAGATCAAAACGACAGCCTCGTTGGTAGCCAGTGCGCATTTTGCCATGTTGTACAAGAGCAAGATATAAATGCTGCCAAGAGTATCTTGCACACGAACATGGCGTGACTGAGAAAGTCAGCGCTTCTTGTGCAGACTTGTGAGACTACTGACGTTAGAAGTGCGCTAGTATCAAGTTTGCCTTCTTCTCCGTAGTAGGGGAAGGTTTCTGAATACATTCAGCAAGTGGAGTGTAGACCAATGGTGAGTGAGTATGGATGTCGCCTCTCCCGAGTTTGCAGGGCGATTTATGCTCCACAAAAACTCTGCGTCATCTCTCCCTACGAAATCTCTTGAGTTTGTATGGCCTCAAAGCTCATTCTCTTTGAGTACCGGGCATACTCAAGCGAAGTCAAGCGATTTTCCAGGGTTTTCACGGGTGTGATGGAGCCACTTGCAGTGAATGAACATGGAGCCGGAGCGGCATGGGCGGCCATCAAGACGGAGGCTGGTGGCGGCAAAAAGCGCAAGCGCCTGCAAAAGAAAGCGCCTGGTGCACCCAAGCGCGGCAAGTCGCCGTACATTTTGTTCTCTATGGAAAAACGTGAGGAGATCAAGGCTACGATGCCAGAGAACTCAAAAGTGACAGACGTGATGCGCGCCATTGCCGACGCGTGGGGAAAGATGAACGACGAAGATAAGCAGCCCTGGAAGGTGGCGGCTGAGGCCGACAAACAACGCTATGAGGAGGAGATGGCTGCTTACGATGGTCCACTACGCGTGCCCAACAAGCGCGCCAAGAAGCATCCGGATGCGCCCAAGCGCGCGTCGTCCGCCTTTCTTTTCTACAGCCAGGTCATGCGTCCGCGCATCAAGGCAGAGCACCAAGACATGAAAAACACGGAAATCTCTAAGCAGCTGGGCGAGGCTTGGGCCAAGGCCACGGATGAGCAGAAGGCCCCATTTGTTGAGAAGGAGAAGATCGACCGTGCGCGCTACAAGCGCGAGATGGAAGAGTGGAACAGCCACAAGGCTGAGCGTGAGTACAATGAGTCCCAGCAGCAATACAATAACTATGCCGCCATGACGGGCTTTGACCAGATCAGCTACACGGGCTCGTACTCTACCACGGAGGTGTAAAGCGAGGCTTTGTGTCCTTGCTACTTCGAATTCTTACGATATGGAAGTCCCACGGAGGCTTCCCTATTATGTGCCGGTGTGGCATTTGTTTCGTGTCGCGAAGCAAGATGCACGTAATCGCTGAGAAGGAAGGTGCATCTCATCAGTTCTCGTCATTGCATTGTGTACGTAACGTATCCTTTCCCACCGCAATATATTCGCTGGAACTTTGTGCTTTGTCTTTGATTGCATTGACTTGTGACAAGGGCATTGATCTATTACTTAGCTTCGAGTGCGTGTGTGGTGGTGATAACCGTAAAGTTTGCATTAGGAATATTGCTCCACACTTTACCACCTTTATGCATTGGATGACTTTGAGACGCTATCAACGTTGTGCTAAGCTTTTCTGTAGCAATTAGATGAAGTGAGAAACAACCACTACAGCCCGCTCCTTCTGACCAAAGGATTGGGCGATCGTGCCATTCACGCCGGAGACAGCGCGTCGACACCAGGCAGCACCTTGCCCTCCAGAAGCTCCAAGCTGGCACCACCACCCGTGCTCACATGGCTGACCTTGTCTTCCGTGTTGTACTTTACGCAGCACGTTGCCGTATCACCGCCGCCAATAATAGTAGTAGCGCCTGACTCCGTGGCCTTGACGACAGCGTCCATGACGCTCTTTGTGCCATCGGCAAAGGCGTCGAACTCAAACACGCCCATGGGACCATTCCAGACGATGGTCTTGGCCTTGCTGACAGCAGCAGAGAAAGCCTCGCTCGACTTGGGGCCCACATCTAGACCCATCCAGCCAGCAGGGATACCTGCTTCCTCAGTGGCAATCTTCTTGGCCGCGTCTGCTGCAAACTTGTCAGCGATGACAAAGTCCACGGGCAGGTGCAAAGTCACGCCCTTGGCTTTGGCCTTTTCCAGGATTTGAGGCACAATCTTAGAACCTTCAGCGTCGTACAGCGAATCACCGATCTGCATGTTGCTGACCGCTCTCTTGAAGGTGTAAGCCATACCTCCGCCAATGACCATCTCGTCGACTTTGTCCAGCATGTTCATAATCAGCTGGATCTTGTCGGCTACCTTGGCGCCGCCCAAGATTGACACGAACGGGCGCTGCGGAGCGTCAAGCGCCTTGGCAAAGTACACGAGCTCCTTGTCTAGCAAGAAGCCAGCGGCCTTGATGGGGAGATCTACACCCACCATGGAGCTATGAGCGCGGTGGGCCGTGCCGAACGCATCGTTGACGTACACGTCGCCCAGCTTACTAAGCGAGGCGCGAAAGGCGGCCACGGCCTCAGACGAGGCCTTGATGCTGTTCCCTTCGTCGTCCTTACCTTTGCCCTCCTCTTCCACGTGGAAGCGCAGGTTTTCAAGCAAGATCACCGTACCTTCAGCGGGATCAGCGCAAGCAGCCTCAATTTTCGCGCCCACGCAATCCTCAAGGAACGTGACCTTACGGCCGAGTTTTTGTTCGACAGCTTTGGCCACGGGAGCAAGCGAATACTTTGGTTTCGGCTTGCCATCTGGGCGACCCATGTGTGACATAAGCACGACGGCCTTGGCGCCCTTTTCCAGCACGTACTGCACAGTAGGCAGCGCGGCATCAATGCGCTGCGTGTTGGAGATGGATCCGTCTGACGCAGTGGGCACGTTAAAGTCCACACGGATGAGCACGCGCTTGCCTTTCACGTCCACATTCTTGATGCTGAGCTTGGTCATCGTGTTGGAAGAGTGATGGTCGCTGGGTTTTAGTAAATTAGAAAATGAGATCTTTCTTCTCGATCGTTTAGCCCAATGGTGTCAGCCACGCCATCCATCGCCACGCGTCGACAAGAAGAGCTGCCGTTTGTTCACATTGACAATGTGAGTTTGTCGGTCTTCTTCTTCTCGATTGCCTCCATGTTGTGGCCAGGAGTTTTAATAGCGGAAAACAACGACGTTTGACCTTGATGATGAAGGGCCTTAGTCTGTAACAGCAGTAGATGCCGGACAGTCCTTGAAGAGCAGATAGAGTTGCGGTAGAAAGCCACAATGGAGACCAGCAGACATGAGCTGAGTAAGAGTAAGGCCAACAGGAAATGCGCAGGCAAAAAGTCCAATCGACAAGGGTCGGCCAAAGAGGACGAGATACAAAGGGCAAATCTACAATGGCTTTTGTTGAGCAGCATCTTGTTGAGGAGAGAAAAGGCGACAAGTCAGCATTACAAAGTCGTCAAGACGTGACGTTTCCTACGACATATTCGTCAATCGAATGTCATCGAAGGCCAGAGCGATTGTCATTCAGTTCGGTATTGTAGACCCATTCGTAACGCAGTTTGTGGTAGCAATGTCAGAGCAACTTATGGTATCGCATGCTAGAATCACTGTCGTCATCAATTTCTTCGATGACTCTTGTCATTGCTCACTAGCTTCATTTTCTTCGTGCATCTTCCAGCAACAACTTATGCCAGCCCAAGCCCAACTCAACATACAACGCAGCACAGTGCCAAGAAGGAGGCAATGTAACACCAGCAACATATCTCTGGCTGGAAAAAAAAAGTGTTCGTGTCTTCGTTTCCTCAAATATACAAGCGTTCGTAAATCGCTTCAAGTAGTTTCGACGAATCAGTGCTTGCTCATTTGTTTTCATCCAATCCACACTCTCCACGGCATCGACTAGTTTTGCAATATCTGCAACATGAGACTCCAGTACATTCATTCCAAGTCTCCCCTCTTCGTCCCATCGTCAACGCGGCGGAAGAAGGGAAGGAAGTCGCGCGTGCGCAGACAGCAGAGAAGGGGACGAGAGAGAGAGAGAGAGAGAGAGAGAGTCGGAAGCTAAAGCTACTGCCGCCTGATCGAAGATCTCACAGTCAGAACGGAACCGACCGTCCAAGCCTAGAGACAACAAGAAACCCTTGCGACTAAACGCAGCCATGCCGGGCAAGCCGCGTGTGGAGATTGCGCCGTCCAGTACACTCCCGTCATATGACCGCTTCCAGCGACAGCGAGCGGCACCTGTGGATGAAGCCAATCTGAGCATCGCCCAACGCCTCGTGCTAGAGAACAAGAAGCGTGCGCAGAACTCAGCGCGCCGCCGCAACACGCAGGAGGTAATAGCGGCATTGCAGCATACACCAGTAGAGTTGGGCTCGCATATCTGGATCCCAGACCCGGAGAGCGTGTGGCGCGTGGTGGAGATTGTGCGCTATGAGCCAGCAGAGGACCCCGAGAAGGGTATGGTGCTGACAGTGAACGGCAAGTTTGGCCAAGAGAAGGTCGACATGCGCGATATTGGAGACCTGTACAAAGTAAACCCGCGCGTGGTGGACGACATGACGGGTCTTTACTATATTCACGAGGCCGGCATTCTCGAGAATCTCTATGTGCGCTCCAAGATGGAGAATCTGAGGCCTTACACGCTCATGGCCAACGTACTGATTGCTGTGAACCCGCTCGTTCGTACAGTCGAACCCAAGGTGACGGACTACATCAAGACGCAAATGGGCGATCGACCGCCGCACCCGTATGCTATTGCCGAGGTAGCTTTCCAGCAGATGGCGCTGCGTACACCCGCTCAGTGCCAGTCGATTATCATTTCAGGTGAATCAGGAGCTGGAAAGACTGAGACGTCAAAGATTGTGCTGCGCTATCTCACGTCGCGTGAACATTTGGCCTTGACGGCCAACAAGGGGAGTGTTGCGCAGCAGGACTTGGCGCTGGAGCTGGACAAGCGACTCTGGGATACGAACCCCATCCTTGAAGCTTTCGGCAATGCCAAAACGCTGCGCAATCACAACTCGTCACGTTTCGGAAAGTTTATGAAGCTACAGTTCAAGCCTAGCGACAACACCTTGAGTGGTGCCTTTATCGAGACGTACTTGCTGGAAAAGTTTCGTGTTGTGGCGCAGATTCCTGGAGAACGCAACTTCCACATTTTCTACTTTTTGCTCTCAGGAGCAAATCAAACACTTACCAAGGAGCTCAAGCTTGAGCCTGTCAACAACTTTGAATATTTGAATCAAAGTGGCTGCGTGTCGGACCCGAACGTGGACGATGAGATTTTGTTCGACGAAGTGGCGAGTGCGCTTGGCTCTGTCAACATTGACGCTGGATTGCAGAAGCAGGTATGGACAGTCTTGTCAGGTCTACTGCATCTCGGTAACATTCGCTTGAAAGACCGTGAGACGGCCGAGGGCGATGCCGGTGAAGTGACGCCAGAAGCGCAAAAGTATGTGGCATCGTGCGCTGAACTGCTTGGCGTCGACAGCAATAACTTGCTGCATGTGATCACTACCCGTGAGATTTCGACACGCACGGAGAACTTTACGATCAAACGTACTGCAAAGGAGGGAAGCTACGTGCGTGACGCTATTGCCAAGTCAATGTACAACCGCTTGTTCAAGTGGATTCTGTACAAAATCAACAGCTCGCTGGGTCACGGCGACAGCTCGTTGCCATTCATTGGTGTGCTCGACATTTTCGGTTTTGAGTCTTTCGAGGAGAACGACTTTGAGCAGCTGCTCATCAATTACGCCAACGAGGCCCTGCAGGCCACATTTAACCAACAGGTATTCATCGCTGAGCAAGAGTTGTTTGCAGCAGAGGGTATCGAGGTCGGCAAGATCATTTGGCCCGACAATCGCGAATGTATCGACCTGATCTCGCTGAAGCCGAACGGTATTTTGCCGTTGTTGGATCAGGAGGCGAAAATGCCCAAACCATCTGACGAGAAATGGAACGCAACGCTGCACAAGACTCACTCAAGCCATCCGCACTTCCTGCCTCCTCATGAAAAGGACAAGAAGTACGAGTTTATCGTAAAGCACTTTGCTACGCGTGTACCATACACGATTGGTAACTTTATCGACAAGAACAACGACACGATTCCCAAGGATTTGGAGGACTTTGTGACTTCCAGCAAGTCTTCACTTATTAAGGAACTGTTCTCATCGAAGCTGGACCTGAGCACGATGAATTGTGCGTCGAACTCGGCTCAGCTCCACAAGCAGAGTGTATCGGCCAAGTTTTGTGATCAAATGCAAGAGCTGACAGACACGCTGAACGCAACGCGCTGCAACTTTATCCGGTGTATTAAGCCAAACCCGACAATGTCGCCTGGTGTTTTCGACCATGGCTATGTCGTCGACCAGCTGCGTTGCTCCGGTATGTTGGCTACGTGTGAACTACTGAAGGTCGGTCTACCTACGCGTGTGGCGTACGAGGAAATCTGCCGGATCTACAAGCCCGTGTTGCCTCCATCCGTCACGCCAATGTTTAACGCATACAACGACCGCACTTTCACGGAAGCTGTGCTTTGGTCGTTCCGTGTTGAGCCTGATGCCTACCGTCTGGGTCGCACCAAGGTTTTCTTCAAGACTGGCAAGATTGCTCTACTTGATGCATTGCTGAAGGTTGACATGAAGAAGATGGGGCCATGGATTGTTGCTCGCCTTCGGAAGTGGCTTGCACGTCGTCGCTGGCGTTATGCGCTGGCCAAGGTGCTGGCTCAGCGCGCATTCCTGCGTTTGTTGGAGGACACTAGAAGACGCAAGGCCGCTATCGTCAAGATGCAGGCTGCGATGCGTATGTTTGCCGTACGCAAGCAGTTTATTCGAGCTCGTAATGCGTACCGCCTAAAGTTGCGTCGCAAAACACTCGCCCGGAAACACTGGAAGATGGCTATTGGCGGAGTTTTGGCTGCCAACGCTTTCAAGAAGCTGCTGCAGCAGACTCGCGAGCGCAATGCAGCTCAGCTTGCGAACCAGAATGCTGCTGCAGTTAAGATTCAGTCCATTGTTCGTGGCAAGCTCGGCCGCAAGCTAGCAGAAAAACGTTATGCACAGGTACAAGATGAGAAGATGCGCAAGAGGCTAGCGGAGGAGAATGCTCGGCTTGAGGCAGAGAAGAAAAAATCAGCCAAGAAGCGCTGGGTGTCGGCATTCTACGTCATTCAGGCTCAACGTCATTTTGTGAAGCGCCTGCACCACATTCGCAAAGCTCGTCTGGCAGTGGAGGAGGCTCGACGGCTTGCTGCTGAGCAGCAACAGCTGCGGTTGCAGCAGGAGGAAGAGGAACGTTTGCGCCGGCTTCAGGAGGAAGAAGAAGAGCGCCAGCGTCAGCGCCGGTTGGAGATGCGACGTGCTGCTGCGGCTACTACGATTCAGCGTGCTTACCGTCGGTCTGTTGAGCGCGAAGAGGCAAGACGCCAGGCTGCTGTGGAGCGTGCTCAGGCCGCATCGCTCGCTGCCGCAATGGCTGCGCAGGACGCTGCCCAAGCGGCACAAGATGCGTCCATGGCGCACGATGCCGAAGCAGCTGCTCTGCGTAAGCTAAACGCGTATGACGAGGCTCAGAGAAAGGCTGCTGCGGCTGGCACGCTGAGCACTGCCCCTGCACTTGGTATGCCAGGTGTCGCCGGTGTTGCTGGCAACGGACCTGCAACGCTAGGCTCGGTGCAGCCATTGCAGGCGTCCATTGGCCAAGCCGGTCAAATTGGCGCTGTTGGGTCCATGGGTGTTGCCGGAGCTATGATCGGACAGGAGTCGCTTCAAAACGCTGACATGAGCTGGGTCGCTGGTGACAATGCCAAGATTGAAGGCGAGGCTGTTGCTGGTGATGCACTGCGTCAGGAGCAGCTAGCTCAGGCTGGTCGTGACCTGTTCGGCGAAGGTGGCGAGGCACCCGCTGGCCCTGTAATGTCTGCTGACGACGAGAATCTGGTCAATCCGGTCGAGAAGATTCAGGAGTTCCCGACGGGCCCTCCGATTCCATACAAAGGTGGTATCATGACGTGCACGATGCTCGGTCACCGCAAGCAGCAGGACCAGAACTGGGGCGATGAGTATACAGAGTATGTGCTGCGTGTGACTTGGGGCCGTGATATCCTTGAGCAGTCGAAAACTGCCTGGCTCGTGGGCGGTCGCTACAACGATTTCAATGCGCTTCACCAGGAACTGAAGGCTGCTGCTTCCGGCCGTCGTGGCAAGCGCGCGCCGTGGTTCCCACGTTTCCCGAAGCGCCATCCGTTTTCGTCGATGATCGGCAAGAACCAGGAAGAGAAGTTTATCATCAAGCGCGAGAAAGAAATGAACCGCTACATGACGCAAGTGTTGACGCAGATGCCGGATGCTCTGCTCAACATCCACTTGGATCGTTTCCTGAATCTCACCCTGCGTACCCAGGACATTTGTGAGCGTGAGGCATACGCCGAGGCGCGCAAGCGCTGGGAGGAAGAAGAGCGTGAGGCGCTGGCTAATGCTGCCGACGCAGAGCCGCTGAACGATGCTGATCTGCAGGAGGTGGAACAACTGGTGCACCAGTTGCTGCAGAAGATCATTTATGCTGCTGGCGATGTTCGCCAGGACACGGAGCTTCAAGAAATGATCCATGCCGTTAAGGTGCTGCAGCCTCGTGTGGCAGCTTCCGCGCAAATTGGTGGCAATGTGAACATTGAGCTCATCCCGCTGGCCATGCAGCTGCAGGATGATATCCAGGACGCTTTCAACCAGTACAACGATACGCTACTGGCACTGCGACTGGGCCAAGACCTCAATTAACCGTCCAGTCGGTTCTTGTGGATGATGTGATGATCCAAGTATCCCGACGTCGTGTAATGTCTGCAGTGGAGCTTTGTTTTCCCTTCTCCTCTTGTGCATGTTTTCCATGTTTTCCATGGGATGGTCTTGATTAAATAGGTCAGTCCCTACCGCTGCACACACACGACGATGAGAGCGTTTTCCAGCAGCGCTTGCATTCCTACCGTCTCGCGTTTTTTCTCCGTATAACTTGCTAAATTGAATAGATGGGAGGGAGGTCAACAAATTCTCCAGCTTGTCTCTCATTCCTCCGTACATGTCCATTTAGGAAAGGAAAGCAGTGACAAATGTCGCCTTTTGGAATATCCAGGTGTATCTGGGTGGATATTTCTAAATCTCGCGTTTTATCTGTCGATTTACCTTCTGAAGAGTTTCATACGCCCATGTTTTATCCCTTCGACTGTGATTGGTGGATAGCTCTCTTAGTCTGTCGTGTAGCGAGCCCAGAGCGGCTTGACGAACTACAACGATGATGGAGCTTCAAGCATAGACTAAGCGCAAGCTGCAAAGGCAGAAATCTGCTGACATTATCTTGGAGAACACTTGCAAACAGCGAAAGGGCTGCTTCAGCGTAACATGTCGCCTGAACGCTATCTGCCATGACCCTCTTCTTGAACACGAGATTCAACGCAGCGCATATACACTGAAATCGACCCAGACGAAGGCCTGGTATCTGGTCAACCTTTGCACGCTATGATAGATAGAGCCTCCTTCTGCGCGACAACGCGATCGCGAAGCGCAATGTTTCGATGGAAAGTATGGAAACGTGCGTGGCGTACGGGGACTGGAGTAAGCGCGATGGTATCAAAAGACACGCGCCCAGTCCGGTAAAAGACTTGGCAAGGACGTTGCGAAAGCGCGCGACAGTCTTGTCTATAGACGAGTTCATGACGAGCAAATACTGTTCGTAATGCCACCAGACGCATTGAACGTCAGCTACACAATCGACACGAAGCTACCGAAGCGGAGAAAGCGCAAAGGCGTTGTGCTACCACGCAACAGAGCTGAGATCTGATTTGAAGAGAAGCAGTTTTACGGAGTGGTCTACTATGACCACGTAGAGTAAACTGCCATCAACATGGCCAATCTGCTCAAGAGCGAAGTGCAAGGACACGAGCACATCAAACCCTTTAGACGGTAGATAGTAAAGTCGTAAGGATGGAAAAGTATCCATTCAGGGATATTTTAGGTGTCATTTTCACTGCTCTCTATCACAGCAACCCCTTTGAAGCCTTTAGCCACCATGAACATCTCCGTAGACTCTGGTCTCGAAGACTGCGGCTTCATAGCTTTCACCACTTCAAACACGTGCTTCAAATCCGCTCGAAACTCCTCCGATCCATCGCAACGCAGGATCTTTGTCGCAAAATTCCCTCCAGGACGTAAGTAAAGCTCGGCCATCTTAAGCGCATTGTGACACAGTCGCAACTGCTGCTGACTGTCCGTGAGGAAATTGCCCGAAAACGACGGCGCCATGTCACTGAGCACCACGTCAGCCTTGCGTCCTTTCAAAGCTTCATTTAGCTGCTGCCTCACTGCGGTCTGTCGGAAATCGCCAATCACAGAAACTGCGCCATCCACGGGGTCAAAGCGCTTGAGATCCACGGCTATGACCCTTTCGCTCGAGCTCTGCGGTTTACTCTTACTCTTACTCTGAGACATGGTGAGCTCTACTGCCACTTGTGTCCATCCACCGGGTGCTGCACCCAAGTCCAATACCATATCGCCTCGCTTTAGTAGCTGGAATCGCTGCAATCGACAAGAAAATGGATGATAATGACAATCTCCATGCAAACAGTAGGGTCTTTCTTTACCTCATTCAGCTCACGCAACTTCAGAGCTGCACGAGAGCGAAGACCTTCACGTTTGGCTTGCTTTACCACCGGATCGTTCCATTGTCGACGTACCCAACGCGCGCTGGCATTCGACTTGCCTTTCAGACTCTTGATGACCATTGTTTGTCAATAAATGCAGCGTCAAAAACGAGGTATGAAATGTATTGACAGTGTCAATAAATGTGTCGCTGTAATGATACTTTTCCAAATATATGACGGAAATAAACGACTTCTACTTCGTGCCTTCTTCAAATATTGCTCATATATATGCTACTATTACACATATAGCCATATCACGAAACGACGTCCTAAAGTTTGACATGGTCAAGGCGACAATGTTGGAGGAGCGCTCACAAGGCCGTCGCAGGACGAGGAAAGGGTCCGAAGAAGACAAAGAGGACATTAGAACGGAGCAGGACGAGGAAGAAACGGCGAGACTCGAGGATAAACGTCTACGAACAGCGATTGCCCAGGCAGCGGAAGATCGAGAAGAGCTTCAGCAAAGGAACACCAAGTAGGAACAATCCTAAACACAAAGTGATGCAATTTATAGTACTAACTCGAGGTATGTGCATATGTTGCAGACTGCATCGACGTGTGGCAGCATTACTGCAAAAGAATCAGGAGAACAATGCGCCTATAAGCAGCTCCGAGACGACTGAAGATGCAGCAGCTGCAGGAACCTTCAGTGGGAGACGAGAGGATAAGACTAGTGCTAGTGAAAACGCTATGCGATATCTCGAAAGTCTACATAGTGTACATGAAGCCAAAGTGCAGATGGAGACGGCTCAGTCTCAATACGATAAAGTGGCGCTGGAGCTGCAAGCGCGACTGGACGAGAAGGAAGCCAAAGTGACGGAGATCCAGAGCGCGTTCTTGGAATTCAAGCGGGAAGTAGCGAAAAACGCAGAGAGTTTACGTACAGGAAAACCTATTGCCAAGCGTGTGATTGCGCAGTTTGAAGCGACGGAGCTCCGCAAGGACCAGGACGTTGAAAAGATCCGACTCAAGCATATCAATTTGCGGACGCATCTCAAGAAACTCGAGCAGCAATTGCATGCAAAGGAGCAATTGGCTGAAGGATTGCATCTCATTGACTTTGAACAGCTAAAGATTGAGAATCAAACACTGAACGAAAAGATTGAAGAGCGCAACGAAGAGCTGTACAAGTTGCGGAAAAAGACGACAAATACTGTGCAAGTGTTGACGCACGTTAAAGAGAAATTGCAGTTTGTTGTGGCAGAGAACCAGGTCCTCAAACGAGAGTCACGGGAGCTGGAAGAAGCACTGACGGCCAACCGCGACCAACTCGCACATAAGAAGAAGGACCGTGACGTTGCACGTCAACTTGCGATTCGACTTAAAAGCAAAGAGGGACTCGCCAAGTCCGAGTTGCTTATCGAAGATTACGATAAGCGTGAAAATGACCTTGCAAAGCTCGAACGACGTCGGGCTGAGCTCATCCAGCGGCACGCTTTGCTCACTAAGCAAGTAAAGCAGGCTGGAATGACAAGCAAATAGCAAGAGCCTCATCCAGTGATCCTGATTGTTATGCGGTACTGACACAGCTCTAGCTATATACCGTCGAACGATACGGCTAAGAAGATAGATACACTTTGAAAGACGACAGAACCGTTTGGATCAACAAGAGTAAAGCCTCGTAGAAAGCGACCATGCGCTGGAATGATTCATGTATTTTTTTGCATAGACTTGGAGCGGTAGTGACACGACACTGGAAACAAATATGCAGGCAGAAGTGCAGCTTCATCCGTGAGATTAGATGAGATTCCGTGGCTTGTACTGAATTGATAGAGTCAATAAAGTCATCGAGAGCTTTAGAATGTTGACTTGTGATCCTCGATTTCCCGTATTTCTATCGGTACTTCTTGGTACTTGTTCAATTTGGTTAGTTGCAGCGAGGGAGCATCAAGCTCGTCTTCTTCACTGCTCGTATTGCTACTTGGCGACGTTGCTTTCTCACGTGAAACTTGTGCCAGTGGATGATGGTAGAGATACATAGAGATGATCACTACTCCAAGTCCACAAGCAAACTCAAGCGAAGGTGAAAAGGCAAAGAACAGCATGGACAAAAACGTCGTAAGCATCATGGCCATCGAGTGCGAGTAGACGCAAGCGATATTGTCGAGGTATTTGAGAATACACGCCATAAAGATACCACCAATGGAGTTCACAATGACCACACCCATTGTCCAGCCACTGTAGTGATGAAAAAAGCCTTCGGATAGCAGCAACTTTCCATCCAAAAGGAGTCCCAAAGCATTGAATAAAACACCAAATCCATACATTTGCACACTTTGCCATAGAAATGGGCAATCAGCTTGTTGCTTTAGCGTCCACTCGGCACATACACTTGCACACGACGATAAGACGACACCAAGCAGAGCCAAGAGGATTCCTGGCAGCATCAAAGGTGCATCATCACTCTCCGTTGCGATTGCATTCGTGTGGAAATGATCAGATTGACTGGTCAAAACGCCCAGAATGAGCAAAACGACTGCTAATTTGTGCAGCTCCGTTAACTGCTGCTTCAGTACGTAGTGAAATAGAACGGCAGTCAGTAGGATCTTCAAGTTCCAGAGCACGGACACTGTCGTTGCATCGAGATAGTGCAGCACGATGTAGTTGAGGTTGCTTTCGAGAGCGTTAAGGAGGGCTGGTATAGCGTAATAGCCACTTGTTCGTAGCTGGAGATGGCTCGGGACGTTTGAGTGGGTGACGACAACAGCAATTAACATAACGCTGAGCTTTAGCGCCTCGATAAGGAACGTGACGGTGACACTGCTGTAGGGTACGAGGCCATTGACTTTGGATGCGACAATACAGAGATTTCCAGAGCATAAGAAGGCTGCAGCCACGAGCATCAACGTCAGCTTCTGTCCTAGTTCCATTGAGAAAGGAGTATAGCTCATCAGATAGTAAGATACGGTATGTGTTGACTCGAAAAGATGTATTTCGCTGGTCGAATGAGAAGATAACTCTATTCCATGCTGTATATAGCAGCGAATAGAGTATCTTTTCTCCTTTTCTTCGACTATCGAAATATACGAACAGCATCTGCGAATTCCCAGAAAAACGGTGAAAAGAACGAGAGCATTCTAAGCTGTTTAAAAGGTTATTTGGATAGATTTTGCGTGCCCATCGTGAAATTCGGCAGTCAATTCCTGCGAAATTTGCACTTGTAATTGCTGACAAACTTTGGTAAAGAATGGAGACGTGTTGTGCACATCTAGTGCCTCGGGGAGTAATGACAGCACTTGTGCAGGGATATCAGTGCGCTCAAGCCTTCTTGCACCTACCAGTAACTTGGCAGGGGAATAAGCAGAACATATCAACGAGCGTTCGTTGTTTTGAGTCACTAATTGCAGGTACAGTGACAAGTAGTTTCCATCCGTGTCCACTGTTGCTTCAATCCATGACCATCGACACGATCCATCGTCAGTGTCCTGACCAAAATGCTGCTCCATACATTCGATTGCTTGCTGTTCATCAAAGAGCAGCGTCATTGAGAAAGTTGTCGAATTGGCTACACTTTTCTCAGAATGGGTCAATTGGTTCTCAATATGGAGAAAAGAGCACAAATGCGTCATCAGATGAACTCGCTTTGACTTGCATAGCGTCAATATTTGGACAAGTTTTGACTCTGGTAGGCCAAATATTGCACTCAAGAGAGTATCAGATACTTTCAACGTACAACAGGAACTCGTCCTAGGATCGTAAAGCTCGAGTCGCAACTTTTGTGTACTCACAGCAGTACGTTCATTTGGTCGCATGTATTCGTCCAGATATGCACAGAGAACAAGTTGATCGTGTTCAACTGCTCGAATGGTCTTGAACAGCCTCTTGCTCTTCGTTACGTGGTCGGTAGTGTCGAGTATGGAGCAAGAGTAGTCAGACAAGACAAGACGGACACCACGTCCATCATTGCGCTGCTCAACACGCAAGTAATGAAGCACCCTACGAGCCAGTTTTCGACTTTTCTCCTTGTCCATTGCCATAACTTCTTCGATCGAAGTCAAGTCATTGGATGCTGGAGCCATGAGCAGCTCTTTTTCATGCTTGTCAACGATATGCACAAGATCCCTTCCTTCCAACAACAGCGACAGTCTCGCACTCGTGCTACACACATACGCATCTACGCGTAGCATGACGCTAGTATCCCCACTTTTCGGAATCAATCCACTGTGGTGATTTGTCGCACCGACATTGAACACTGTCAAAAGTGTACGACCACAACCCGAAAGTTTTTTCACGGACGTACAGACTTTGACACCACGTTCACCAGCTATGCCACATCCTTTCACTTTGTCAATCAATTTGAAAGTATTAGCTTGAGAATCGCATTCGAACGCAGGAGTCGCCTTTTGCTTTGCATACAACCGGTCACGTAAGAATGTCACCGATAGGAAATTCCTCTCTGTGCTGTCCTTTGCTCCTCCTCGACCCACTTGAGCATCTAATCGTGTCAAAATGATATGCCGCATTAGACTGGCAACAGAAGTCGAAGCGATGAGAAAAGGCTTGTCAGGGCCTACAATCTCACGCAAGTCTTGATGTCCATGAATTGCAGCGATAGCGCTAGTGCTTGATGCAGGATGGTACACATTCAGTTTGATTGTGAACGAATCACGCTCCCGGACACGATCGGTCGGTGACACGAGTACCGACTGCACCTCTCGGAGCACTTTAGCACACATAGTCACCCTTACGACAACGTACATGCCGTTGACTCGGTAGCTGCCAGAATGCACAAGTTCTTCGGTATTATAGCTGTAAGTCTTTCGCTCGATTCCTTCAGATCGATCGTCACCAGCATCGCTATCGTCCTCTTCATCATCACTCTCGGTATCTCTGTCATCTAGTAGACAAAGACACGATACCACGGCTACTTTCGAGTCTCTGGTCTTCGTCTGAGCTTGAGACTTTGCAAGCATTCGCGTCTGCTCGTCCGATAGAGTTGGTGCTTGTCTACTGTGTCGATCAGTAGCATCAACACCAGGCACTGACGTCACTTTCGTTGCCCAAAACGAGCCACACGGTAGATGAGCAACTACAGATCCAGTCTCACCGTTGCTACCATGGGGATCCCATTGAAAGAATCGATCTACGACGTATCGGCTGATGCTTTTGCGCTCACTCAGGTCCGTACAATGCCATGACATGTCCACCGGTAAACTGGTCTCAATTTCGCTCTCTTGCAGTACCAAAACTTGCTCGACACAGGATCCCGGCAGCCACATTCGATAGCAGATCGCTCGCCTGTGACTGTTGTTGCAAGATGGTGCCCTTTTGCTCAGCTCTTGGTCATCAAATTCCACTTGAACGTACATCCGCACGACCAGCTTCTGAGTTATCCGTTGATGAACATTTTCAATGACACCAAGTACACTGGAAAATCGCGCAATAATGTGCCGTCGTAGACGATAGTATGGAATCGTCTTCGTGTCCTCCTTCTCTGGCTCTTCGTCGATAACAGCTTTGCTGTCTTGAGTCACCACCTTGAAAACTGGTTTCGCCATGCAGAAACGCCGCAACAACACGCGCTGTAGCTGACAAGGCGTAGCATATCGCGACAGCTGAAGCAGCTCTTGAGCTGCACTCGTTGAAAGACGGATAGAGTGGCGTGTGCTCGATCCAGGAGCATAGAAAGCTGCTTGGATTCCTCCGTCCTCGTGGTGTGCAATGAGAGTAAATATCCAGAGTTTGGCACTACACGGAGAGTCTTTCCTAGGCATCCGGATCGCACGACGAAGAAGGACTCGTCCAGGTGCATCCTCGCTCGTTCGAATGCTTAGTCGTAACGAGGACACTCGTCTCTGCGGAGATTCAGTCATCGTCCGTTGTGTGCAGTACAAATGGAGGCGATCAAGCACCATCGATGGAATGCGTGACGTCGGCACATCGATGCGGCGCAATTGAGCGGCTGAGAGTCGACTTAGAACGGATTCCAGCTCAACATTGAGCGTCAACTCAACGTCTTGACCATAAGTTTTGCTCGACTTGTTGCCATGGACGAAAGCGTTGACGCGAATCTGTCCACGAAAAAGCTCGGCCATGGTGACGGTGGTGCGATAACCTCCAATGGGCAGCACATGGCGATACAATGGCACTGCAAGAGGTCGAAGCACCAGCTCAAAGGAGCTTGAAGACTCAATCGACTTCGAACAACCTTCAAGTCGTCGTTTCCGGAGCAAACAAAGACGAGCGAGACGCGCGTACATTTCAATGTGGGACTTTGGTGGCAGCTTGTCCGCTCGCAGTCCTCGCAGTGGCGTGGCTGGAGGTGCCAATAAACTGTCGACATCGTCCTCGGAGATTCCTGTCATCCATTGCTCCCCTGTACTCGGGGAATACACACTTGCGTAAATACGTCGACATTCGTGGAAGAGACTCACAATGCATCGTGTTTCCTCTTTGTGGGTCTTCTTTGGACGACGGAAGCTTGAGGCTTCAACACTCTTGGAAGTCGCTAGCAAATGTGACGCGCGGTACACACGGACATCCGCCAGGACGGCGTCCATCACTTGCATCACTGCCGAGTCTTCGCCTGCCCCATCGTGCAGAGTATCGCTTGAGCTGTTGTTGAAGACAATTACTCGCTCAAAGAGGCCAGGAACGGGTCGAAAGCGAGTGATTTCAGGCGCTAAGGAGCCTGTTCCATCAGCAGCGATCAACTGAGCTGTTCGAACAGCCGATTCGACCCAAGACGCGAGAGCATAAAGCAATCGATTGGAATCAATCTGCGATCGAGAGACTACTGCGCTAGGCCACAGCGGATGGCACAAGTACCGTCCTAATGCTACCAAGTTGACGGACCGAATCGTACGGACGTCTACTTGGTGCAATTTAGCGCAAAAACTTGCTGGTTGTGCTAGAAGTTGACGAGATAGACGCCAGCTCACAGCACCTGCTGCAATAAGACTCGGCAATGGACCATCGTAGACCTTGTCGGGAGTGATTAGCACGATGGCAGCTTCCATTACTACCACCAACGCTGGTGCCGGAGTAGAAGACGAGGCATCAAACCCAGATCCTACCGTTTGACGTGCAATGATCTCCTCTACTAACTCCAAGCGCAGTCTCGTCGTACGCTCAAGAGCCACCTTCACGTCCGCGTCGACTATTTCACGTGCAGCTTCGGCTTGATCGGCTTTCTGTTCCATATCGCTGCCTTGCTTCGGACCAAATGGATCACTACGGTTCCTGAACGTGCCTCGTAACAAAACACACATTGGCAGCGGGTGAAGGCCATGCTTGACACTGGCAAAACAGCTCAAGAAAGCACGTTGAGTCACGTCTCGAAGCCCCACGTCACCTTGAAGAATCACGCCATGTCCTAGCGCTAAGGCATCGCGAATGGAGCAGAAATCAAAAGCCGGAGCAGAGTCGTCGACACCGAGTCGCTTCTCTTTGAGAGATGGCTTGCGTTTGATTGAGAGGAAGAGACCAGGCAAAGCTGCTTGTAGCCTCTCGAGGATAGCAGTTCGAGCCCTGCGTGGTACATCGTTAGCCACCACTAGCAGCAAGGGACGAGCTCGATGGAACGGATAGCGTGCTGCTCGTACTAATGCGGCCGGAACAAAGCGCCGAGCTGCCATTTCCTCGCTGTGATTGGCATTTCGTCGCTCTGTAGCTTCATGTTGGGCTTCATGTTTGCTCAACGTGTGCTGAACAATCAGGAACGGAGCAGCACTCGATTCCACAAGATGCTGCAGTCGTGTAATAGCTGAGAAAGCTTCAATCCACTTGAACAGGGCAACAGCAGCTTGCCAGCCTTGGGGTAGTCGTTCAAACGTCTCGACTCGAAAATTCCGATCTGCCGAGTAGGCCTTTAGTAGCACCGTACCCAGCAGAGACTCGCGCAAATACGGCACTGAAGTTGCCGCACCAGCAGCTGCAAAGGCTCCCGATCGTGACGTCAAAGCGCGTGTTGCTCCAGCAGCAGCGTCGGCAATCTTGTGCATTCGACGAGCAACGCTGACGCTACAATGCAAGAACTGAGCTGCGTCTCGCCATCGAATAGTGGGAATATCCCATTCATCGTCGGCATCGCTCGTGAAAAGCATGAGGAGACGTACGAGACCAAGTACAAGAGCTGGAAGGCGTTTGCCATCCAAAGACGCTGCATTGATAACGTTCGGCAAAGCGACCATGGCTTGACACGCTCTTGCCAGCTCCAAAAGTGCCGCAGCGTCCACAGCTTGAGCCGCAAGGGCAAGTTGCATACGCCAACTCACAAGTGTCCGGAGTTGTGCCATCCGCAATCGTCCAAATCGTCCTCGCACCACCTTTTGAATGCGCTCGGCCGAACGTTCCTCTAAGCGCCTTGTTCGCTTGTCCTTTGCTAAACGTCGTGCGAGATATCCTCGAGCGATACGTTGCAGACGGACTGAGGCGGTATGATGCCAGTACATCTTTGCAACACGACGTCGAGCTAAGAACCCACGCACACCTGCTTGGATAAATGTGCTCGCGACAACAAACTCAATCTTTCGCTGTTCATAGATCGCTCGTGCGAGCATTCCACGCACGAGCTTTTGAACTTGAGTGGCGCAAAAGTGCTGTACAAACGGGATAGCTTGCTCGTGTTGATGAAGCTCAGCAGCTGCCGAACGAAGCGCAGCTTGCTCTTCATCTTGTCGTCGGTCTTGGTCAAGAAAGAGACTCGTGGCTTTGTGCTGTTCACCTCGACTCGTTTCAATTCTCTTGGCGTGCTACGCAGCAAAAGGAAGAGAGAAATACACGCTAAGTCCACGTCGTAGAGCCATCCATTGAACAAACTACTTACCCTTGCGTCCTCTACAGCTTTATGCTGAGTCTTGAACGTATTGAGCATCTCTTCTTTCTTCTGAATGTTGACAAGTTTGGTCTTGTACACGTGTTGCTTCTCCTGATGCTCTCGACGCAACACTGCCAACTCTCGTTGAGCTTGACTCGTTAATGCCTCTAGCTCTAGCTCTTGACCAAAGACCTGCCGCTCGGAGCAACTCTCAAAGTACGCAACATCCATCGCCTTGCGCTCCATCTCCTCCTTCAGCGAGTCCAGCACAGCCCCAAAGCGTGCATTAGCCTTCCTCTCTGCTAGCAAAGCTTCCTCAAATTGAGCACCTCGAGCTCTTCGTCGTGGTGGCGGTGGACAATCAAACGATCGCCATTGCGGCTTGGAAATGGGGCCGAGCATACCGGAGCGTTTCTTGGCATGAAGTTTGCCAGGCACATCCGACTGCACAACATTTGCCGGTCGAAGCACGTCGTCTTCCCCCTCTTGCGCAGGATAAGAGGAAGCAAGAGTAGCAGGAATGTTGTAAACGTTGTCCGATAGTTCGACCATTCGAAATCGACGCTGAGCTTCATCCTCAGGAACGACTCGACCGTGAATGTCCCGCGCATATCGTCCGAAAGTTGCTTCTTCGTCAAGAACCACAGCTTCAGCCTCATGAAGACGTTGCAGATCAACTTCGCCGATCTGAGATGGCAGCACGGCGCAGTAGTTTGTCTTGCCAGTTCCTATGGACGTTCGGCGCTTGGACGGGCTAGCAAGGCGACCAAACTTTGACGGTACAAGCTCTTCGTCATTCACGACACGAGTCTCGTAGGAAGTTTTCACTCGTTTTCTCTCAGCTAGTGCTTGACTCGACACTTCAGCGTCTGAAAGACGCTTTCCACCTACTGGCATATACCGAGCCAAGTCTTGACTGGTGACGGTGTCCACGAGCTGCGCATTCGAGTGCTGTTCGCTCAGTAGCTTTGCACGAGACTCAAGATTCCATGGCAAGATGAACGGATTTCGCTCAAGAGAGAAGCCGAGCCATTCCACGAGCTCCGTGTGCTTTCTCAGCAGGTCCAAGTCCGAAGAAATCTTGAGCAAATAGTTGATACCATTCCATTTGAACTCTTGTGGCTCCGAGACGGTCATGGCTCGAGCTTTGTCGTTTGCTTTGGCCTTTTGCTTGGCCTTTCGCCAACTAACGATCGCTTCCACAGTCTCGAGAGTCACTAGACGAAGCAAATCAAGCACATCGATCGTCTCGGCCAAGTATGCGCCACTGATGCGATTAGCAGAGCTTGCTTGTCCTAATCGTTGCAGATATCCTTCACGTACAAGGATACACTTGAGCACTTCTACTTCCTCGCCCGCGTCAAGATCTTGAGCTGCTGTGTCACCTGCAAACGTAATGGACGAAACTTTAGGGAGTGACACGCCCTAGCAAAGCTCCGAGTCAATACATGAAGCACTAGCGTTTGTTATCGAGACTCACTTTGCCCTCAAGTCGTGGTCGTACAAATTTCGTCAAAGGCGAATTTCGTGATTTCTTGATCAATGGGAACTTTGCTACGGGCGATGAAGTAGCAACGGAAGCGAGGCAAGGTGAGGACGACACGGCACTGAGGGATCTGTAGCACATTCACGTTAGACACTTGACGAGTTCTCGCAACGTTTTCGTACATTTGGAGCTTTTTGGAGCTACCGTTTGCTGCCGGAAGCGGGCGATTCATCACTCGAGCGTTTGCTGTCGTCTACTTACAGTCCGTGGCTACGTCAAGCACGACATGGACGCATCGACTGTGTCGCTTCACTACCAGTTTCACAGCGACTGAATTATCCGTCCCTTACAAGCCTAAAGTCTTACGTTTCATGTGTCAAATCTACCATGTGCCCTGCAAGAGGACCTTGAGCTACTTGTTGCTACCCTGACGACCTCTTCTTATCATCCAAACAGGTCGTAGATTTCAGCATTGTAGATGGTACTTGACCTATCGTTATAAGGTCCTCGTCCTTGCACAAAGAGTGCTTAGCACCTGCCAATTCTGCAGAGGAACACGTGGAAGATGTAAGAGCACGTGTTGCCGATTTTGGTGGAGAATTCGTCAAGATGATGAGCGGTTTGTCGCTCAAGCAGTCGTCAGTCGTAGCTGGAGCCACCAACTCGTCCGTGTCAGCCAAAGCTTCGACGTGTGTCGGGACTCTGTCAATTTTTGATGCCGTCGTGGCGTCTCGTGCTTCGTCTTGATGCGATTCAGCAGCCACAGTAGTCGCTGTCCTTTCAGGACTTCGAATTGAAGTAAGAGACGCACATTCCGCTGTTTGTTCTCGAGTCAAGTGCAGACGCAAGTTTGGCTTGACAGGACCTGCTTTTGAGGCCATTGGTTCGTCCATCAACCAAGTGGCACTGTGTTGTCGATGCCTCTCGTCCACGTATTGCCCTACCAGGATCTCCAACTTGGCCATGCATTTGCCAACGAAGAATTCGATCGCAAAGCAAATTTCACTTGCTTCGGTTGTCCGGAAGAGATAATCTTGAGCGACCGTATCATCACAAGTGCTCGTATGTGCTCGAGGAGAGCTTGGAGACGACAATGCAGGGCTTCGACACTTGAGCAAGCAGCACATGTAGCCTTGCTGGAACACAACTGACCACTTTTCGAGATCAGTGTAATACCAAGAGTTCAACACCACTTCGGCATCGTGGCCCGTACAAAAGGAAACACCATACGCCGACACCTCTAGCGAAGTAGCTTCACTTGAAGACGATTGGTCTGTCATTGCCAGCTTGACGGCAAACCGTTGCGCTCTATCAGGTGTCATGGTTGCGTGCTTCTCGACGCATTCCTTGAGCACATGCAGCCAAATCTCGTACTCGTCCAGCTCCACAGCTGCGAACGTCCATGTCCGATAGAGCGTCACAATATCAAAGGCGTGCATTGTTGGGGCACTGGCGCCATTACCGCGACTCACAGGACTAGTGACCGACACCGGACGAATACAAATCACTGAGCTCAGGTCAATCACTCGACGTTCGCTTGGAGTGTCGGTCATCCCTGGACAATGCGTGAGCTTGGCGTAGTAGCATAGAAAGCCTCCGACCGGCGTCTCCCAAAGCGCCATCAACTTGGGTTGCCACATCTTTCGGATGTGGAACGTACGGGCCTTATGGCGCTTCAGTATCTGTCCTTGAAACTTGAACATCTTGGCGTAATGCGGGGACTGAAGGAGCGTGAGTAGCGGCTGCACGGTCTTTGCCGAGTGAAGCAGCTTGTCCCGGGATAAGACTAACCGTTGACGCGATAGCGCTTCACTCGAAGCTGATGCAAGGCAAGACGCGTGAAGCTCACACAACCCGTTCGCTAAGACTCTCGACGTGCTTGGATTGGTACATACACTTGGGTTCATGTGGCTGAGCTCTCCCGAGTTGATGTGAGCCATGACATTTGAAGCAGAGACCTCGTCCGACTTGCTAAAGCTTTGGTCACTAGATTGTACCAGATGCCCACACCCGATCACTCGACAACATGCTTCAATTCGCTGTTTGAGGCTCTCAACGTCCGCAAAGTTTAGCGGCACTGGCGCTTGATGCGAATGCTCTGGACTGCTCGGTCGTGTGGGGGACGTCGTCAATAGTTCTCGAAGCGTCGAATCCATGTATGTGCCATTCTTGAGATACCAGATCGCTTCGCGAATGTACTGCGACTCCACACTCCGAAACACGAGATGACTGGGCTGTTTTGCCAGGTCGTGGGTCGTATGAAAGCGTAGTTCGAGTCGTGTGCCCATGACCTCGCAAGTGTCGAGATGCTCGTACGAATAGATGAATAAACACGCACTGCGATCGTAGCAATCAGGCGATGGAAACACACGCAAATGTTGAACGTCTAACTTGAGTCCACGTTGATCGCCACTGATAGAGCAGGTAAAGCAAAGACAGCCACTCCTCATGTATTCCAGTCCAAGGCGCTCCCGACTCATCGCTTTACGCACAGGTTGTTCCCTTTTCAGCAATTCTCGACGTTTGGTCGTTGAGAGCATTGTCGACTGCCTTAAGTCAAAGGATGCGCGTCGTTGGTGAATTGGCGATGGCAAGTTGTGTCCAATGAGAACTCCTACGTAAATCTGCTGAATTGGCGATCGTTCAAGGTCGACAAGTGGTAACATGGCCGTAAAGTGCGCTTCCAAGTCTGTCAGTACCGAGAAAAAGAAGACGGGAGACGTTGCGTCTGCAGTCAGCACAAAGTGCATGGACTTTTCACTGTGGTCCCAGACAATCTCGTTGATCGCTGCAATGGGCGATTGAAAGACCAAGTCGTTTGAACGAACGGTACTGACATGAACCATGTCGATTGAGACTTTTAGGACAATGTCGACCAAGGTCGAAGGTTCACAGACTGTGCACATGGCTCCGTGATACTCGGTCAATTCTTGCCAATGCAAGACATTGGGCACTTTAGTACGAGGACGGGAATCCCGTCGGCTTCCTCGACGGGACAAGTGGTCCCTCATTGTCTAGGACGCTCAAACACGCGCTTGTACACCAAGTAGTCTCTCTTTAGAAAAAAACCTAAGGTAAACAACTACATCGTCCTAACAATAGTTCGTTGTCTACTTAGGAACAATCCTACACGCAATCCTGGAAAAGTACCACACGCCGCACAAGACCCCAACTCTAAACCATGAACGACTCTACCGACGTCATCGAGGACTCGTTGACAACGTTGCGCGTTACGAGCACTTGTTCGTGCTTTTCATTGATAGAGTCGCGCGTTCCGAGCATTTGTTCGTACTTTTCATTGATTTCGCGCGTTTTCGTCTCTTGCTCTTCCTGTGAGTCCCAGAACTTTGGCATTTCCACCACGTGCAATGCCATGGACTGGGCACGGGAGAGTTGAAAGCGTCCCTTGTGTGAAATGCTACTAAAGAGCTCCGACGTGATCGACTCGGTCGAGTGTGAAGACGACGTCAATGACGCTCGTTCGTGGTCCACTCTGGCTGCCAATTTCTCGTTCGTCGGATCGTACGTGTACAAGACCTTGGTCCGGGGCTTCTTCTTCGGGCCATTAAACGACGAAGTACAGCGAAGCAATTCCAATTCACGCAGCGAGAATCGTGGTGGATGCTGTTGTGAGTACTGCAGAGGTTTGTACTTCAAGTCGCCACCACTTCCTTCGTCCTTTGTGATCTGATGCACAACCAGTCGAGCTTCGTACGACAATTTCATTTCATGCAGCGAGTCGTAGACACGAGCAATGCGAGTCGGATCCAGGTCGCACGTCATACCTTCGAGCGGTAGATTGCTATAGAATGCCGATACAGCAGTCTCAATTGCCTTTGATGGGGAAAACTCGGGAGCTAGACGCATGGCACAGTGTGCGAGCTTGGGGTCCAATAACACACGGAGCACATGCACAAGGTTGGACGGCGTGAGTGCATCCATTTCCAGCGGTTCCACGCCCGCTCCTGCGAGGACTAATGCCTGGCCCCACATCCTTTGGGTAATGTTACGCGGGATGACGCACGCTGGCTTTGCGGCAGACAAACACGCTGACGTGATAGACAAATCTCCCCAGTGCACGGTGGCGTGTACATGGGGAAGAATGCGTTTCACGGGGAAATGCTGATCAACCTCAAACACAGCGTCTGTGCCACCTACAAAGAATGCACCATCGTCGTTGCTGGTTTCAAAGCCTTGAAAGACCAGTCGGACGTTTACTTTTCGGGCTGCTTTCTCGAGCGTATTGACCACATCCTGTACGCGGCGAGGATCCCAGCCGCCACACTGGAATCCAAAGTATATGAGTGGCGAATCAGCAGCTTTAGCAAACGACCGCAGCTCTTGTTCAATGGCAGCAAGGTCAGTGTCTTCAGGATCACTTTTCTCCAGCTCAACGTATCCCGCAATCGTTATCTCACTCTCCCAATCATGAGGTTTTGGTAGAAGTGCTCGATTCCAAAGGTACGTGTGAGGGATACGCCATTCCGCAAGCAGATTAGCCGATGCACTCTTGCCAGTGAGCCCCAAGAAAGACCGAAACTCGTCTAGGACATCTCGCATGCAGTTCCACAAGACATTGTCAATCGCATCGTACGATGCTGCGTTCGTAGGTGTATATCGATACGGTCTGTGAAGCTTCATGTTGGAGCTGATCAGATTGGGGAACGCTTGAGTACGAGATTGAGGATTGTAGCTCATGCAGTGCAGAGGCACACCAAGACGTTCGACAACGATGGTCTGTCCAAACAAATACGGGTGCGCAATGACGGCATCAGCGCGAAAAGTCTTGCTGGGCACCAAGGGATCGGCTCCCACACATGCCGGCCACAGCGAAAACACGAGCTCACGCAAATCGCCCATTTCGGGGAATGTCTCCCACCGATGGTTCAACTTTGAATGAGCAAAATTGAGGATCCGAGACTTATGTCGTGGCTCGTCCTGCGTTCGCTGGTGCAGGTATTGCAGAAAATTGCCAGTCGTCGTCGCGCTTCCTCCAAGTGGATAGAAGTCAAGACCAGCACTGATAATGCGGTCCCGATGGCCACGGTTGGTCGCAAGACGCACACAGTGACCATCCGCTTTGAGCCGCAAGCCGATAGCAACATACTGTTGAACGCTTTCTTCCCAGCTCCCTGTCGTCATCATGCAAATGTTCATCTTCGGTAGCGCCTTGCACTTCATACTCTCCAAGCATTTCTTTTGCAATTCTTCCTCTCGGCGAGCTTCAGCTGCTACTCTTTGCACTTCGGCCTCGTGAAGTGCCTCACCGACTTTGCCGCCATTACCAAAGGTGAGCTCAAACGAGTCGCTACCGTTCAAAGTAGTCCCATCGCCATTCGAAGCAGCCCCTGTATCGCCACGCGTGCTCTCTGAGGAAGCAGCAGACAACGAGTCCTTCTTCGCTAGCTCAGACGAACTTTGCGTGCGCACTTGACGCTCCTTCATTAGCGCGTGGAATCGTTCTTCGAGCGTGTTCTTCTCCTCGTGCGTAAGCTGAATCGAGATTTGCAAAGCTGACTGATCAGTCGTATCAACCATTTCATCGGCACTCATGGACCCATTGTGCACATTGTTGCGAGTCTTCAAGCCCAAAACGTTCATCAACTTCTTGTTATCTGCAATGAGTAAACCCTTCTTGTCGTCTTCTCCTCGGACGTTATTGTAAGCTCCGGTTGCAAGATGATCGGCAAACACGACCGTGCCCACCAATGGAGAGATCATCAGTCCACCCAGTCCCTTTACAAGTCCAACCACAGCGCCCTTGGCTCCCTCGTCCCGAAAGCCTTGCGCGGGCTTGACAATCACGTCCTTGAAACCTGATCCAAACACGTGAGCAAATGCGCCCACACCAGCAGAAGCACCCTCAAGAACGTTCTCAGGGCCACGCGGTGAGTAGTTGACGAAATTGTACTCGACCATATCCGCGGGTGAATTCTCCGGCCGCGAACTCACAACAAATGCACACTCGTCACACAACCGAATCTTGTCCTTCTGGCTCCACGTCGTTGCAGCACGTCTACAGTTCAAGTCACACCGCATGTGATGCAGAGGCAAGTTGCGGTAAAAGCATCGCACAGCTTCACCTGCTCCGTCCTCTTGTCGCATGAGGTCCCGTAGTGCACATGCGCGTTCACGAAGTTGTGGACTCTCTAGTGCCTCAAACGAAGCTCGAAGCTTCTCCACTGTCAATTGAGAAATCGGACAAGGTTCCACGCCTACCCCAGCGTCAAAGACGGCACGGCCCCAGAACGGCTGGTCTCCAAAGAACGGCACGATAAAAGTGGGCTTACCAGCAAGCAAACCTGCTGCTGTAGTCCCTGCTCCGCCATGATGCACCACTGCCGACACAAGTGGCATCAGCCAGTCGTGTGGACAATTGCCAAGGAAGAAAATATTGTCTGGAATCGTCAGGTTTCCAGCCATATCGCTCCAACTCGATTGAATCAGTACCCGGACATTTGCTTGAGCTGCAGCTTCAATGATCATCTTCGTAACACCTTCGGGGTCTTGAATGACCATGGACCCAAAACCCACGAAAATCGGCCCAGCATCCTGACCGAGAAAGGCTTCAAGTTCTGGAGTGGATCTGTACGTGGAACTTGGTCCTTTCAGCGTGACTGTGCCAATGACATCGTAGATTTTGCCCCAGTCAGCTGGTTTCGGCACAAGGTGTGGACTCCACATGAAGGCGTGAGGAATCGCGAGATCTAACAGAAGATCGCGTCCGCCATCTCCCTTACGAATTTTGCGCAGCCCAAGTTTCTCCCTACGAAACGCGTTGATGATTCCTTCCGTTCCTTGCCACATGAGCAGATCCACCATTTTGTACGACATAAAGTTTACCTGCTTTGGTTTGCCAGTATACGGCATATTAGCCAGGGGATGTGGAAACGCGATCGTCGGCACCCATGGCTGGGGAAACATGATGTGAAGTGGCACACCAAGTCGTTCCGCGACGTGGATATGGCCGTACGTGACTGGATTTGAGATGATGGCTTGGGCTTGAAAGGGTTTCCCAGGTATGCCAGGACCTCCTCCGTCGGGATCTGCTTCAGACACTGCTGGCCACGTCGAGTGGACAATCTCCTCAATCATCTGCATGTTACGAGGTACATCGTTCTGGATCACTTCTAGATTCAGAGGGATGAGATGACCCCCTGTCTTGACCATATAAGCCGACAGTTCCTTGGGATCTCCTGCCAGCGGATAAAACTCAACGCCGTGGCTCATGACAAATTCCCGATAGACTGCATGAGTAGCCAGTCGCACGCGATGGCCGTCGAGGAGAAGTCGCTTGGCAATCGCAACAAATGGCTGCACGTCTCCATGAGTGCCGACAATCATAAGACAAATGGTCATAGCGGGCACGTCATAGTCCGCTCGACTGCTTTGACGCGAGATGCCGTCCTCTAGTTTCTTGGCTTGTTCCTGCAAGTCCGAGATGTCGTAGCTGTCGTCGTCCTCATCAAAGTCCATATGGATGCGGCCATTGCGGTCAAACGCAGCTGCTGCCTGGACCACGTCCGCAAGCGACGAGAGTTTACCGCTCTCAATCGACTGGTGTCTCTCCGTCGCCATTTTCTGCGTAGCTCGCAAGAGCACTTCCTTCCATCGCTTTTGCTTGTGTGTGTCCTTGACGGTACTCCCCGCACATTCCTCCACTCCTCCTCCTCCCTCTGGCGAGCCCTCCTCCCCTTTCATTCCAAGCGTCTTCTCCTCTCCGTCTTTCAATTAATAAGAAAAAAAACAATTATTTTTTCTCGAGGTAAATACTCAGAAAAAAGATCAGAAAAAGACGTGGATCCACTTCGGCATTTCAAGGTGAAAACGAGGTGAAAGTTGAACATTGCAGCGATTGGCGCATTTGAGACGACGACGAGAGTTCCGAGCTCTTGGATGAAGGCTCAACGCCCAGTAACTGCTCAGTCTCTCCAGTGGTCGAGTCAATCAACTTGACACGTAAACGTCGAAACGGATTATTGCCGAGTCTCACGTGCATCTCTCTCTCTCTCTCTCTCTCTCTCTCTCTCTCTCGCTCTCTCTCTCTCTCACTCTTCATTACGCCTCACGTTTCCCTCGAGTCAATCACATGGCGAGCGGCAAACAGCGACTGCGTTCTTCGTCCATCTCCTTCGGGATTGGGTCCATTCCGCGACCAAACGTTGATCACGCCAATGTCTTAAGTCGTCGCCGCTCATCGTCTCCGCGGATTGCGTCGTCCTTGCGACGAGCTGATAGCGTCATGGAGAGGATTATGAACCCATTCTTGGACCGAGAGTCTTCGTCACGCTGGCACAGCTACCAATCGATACCGACTCGGCCAGAGTTACACGTTTCTCCTCGTGTAGTTCCTCCCGTAGCTTCGCCTGAGCTGTCAACCGATGAGAAGACACGGACGACGTACAGAAAGGCCTTGGCTTTCAATGATGGACTGCACTCGACGTATGTGGCGGACTATCCAAGAGGCTCGCATGGCTTGTTCGTATTGGTACAAAGTCCACTGCTACTGATTGCCATTGGCATCTTTGCAGGGAGTGTGGGGCTGGCGATTGACATGTGGAGTGTCGCGATCGCGCAATACCGTCAATGGTTGGGTGGTCAAGCATTTGGAATGTTTGCAGCTTCGACGATGCTTGCTGGAGGCTTTGCAGCGCTTTTGACGCAGTGTATGTGTCCCCAAGCTGCAGGATCAGGTCTACCGTTCATGAGAGTGGCCATTTCAGGCATTGACATGCGTGCTTACCTGTCTTTCCGCTGTGTTGCTACCAAAATTGTGGGACTGATGGCTGCATTGGGTGCAGGACTATCGATCGGTAAAGAAGGCTCATTTATCATGATTTCGTGTGGCTTTGCGAGTGTGCTGATGAATTGGCGCCCATTTCACCGCGTTCGTGATGACGACACCAAGCGTCTGGAGATGCTGGCCTGCGCGTGTGCTGCTGGTGTTTCTGCTACCTTTGGCTCCCCTTTTGGAGGTGTGCTGTTTGGAGTCGAGGTGACGTCGCACTTTTACCTTGTCCGGACACTGCCTCGTTCGTTTTTTGCAGCCATCGTAGGCGCGTTACTGGTGGACTTTGGCGCAGCCACCGCACGCTATGGACTCTTTGGCAACCGCAGCATGGGAATATCCTCAGACACGAAGGCCGTGAATGAAAACAGAGGACCCACTTTCACTGACCTCTGTATATTTGCGCTCATGGGTATAGTCTGCGGTCTTGGAGGCTCTCTTTTCAACTATGCTTTGTCGATATTGGTGCGTGCTCGTGACCACTTTCTCCAGCCGTCGGTGTCAAGCTCACGTCGTGTAATTTGGTTGAATGCTCTTGGAAAACGAGTGGGACTTGTACTAGCTGTAACTTTGCTTTCGTGTTGGCTCGAGTTTTATGGCGACAGTGCGTGGTTTCTGCGGCACGGCTCCCCTCGACGTATTCTGGACGCGCTTTTCTCGAAGGACAAGCACATTTTTGCTGACGGTAGCGCTTCAGGAAGCACCGAAGAGGACAGTTTGCTGCTTTCGCGATCATTGGTGACCTTTTTGCCCCTCAAGTTTATGCTGACACTCATGAGTATTGTGATGCCCGTGCCGGCCGGGTTGTTCACCCCCACTTTCATCATTGGCGGCATTTTCGGCCGACTCGTCGGCGAAGCTGTGCGTGCTTTTGACCTCATGAGCACCAACTACCAGCCGTTCGAGTTTGCGATCATTGGCGCTGGAGCCTTTTCTTCAGGTGTGACGCACGCAGTATCTACCGCTGTTATCATCATGGAGATTTCGCACACTGATGGCCTCAATCTGCCCGTGTCGGTAGCGATTCTTGCAGCGTATTTCACGGCCAAGAGATTTACCGAAAACGTCTACGATGTCCTCATTGCGACGAGTAATTTGCCTCGGCTGAAAAAACTACCGAAAGCTGCTTATGACATTCCGGCGTGGGAGGTGATGAAAGACGTGGATGAAATGGGAATACTTAGTGCAGACTCAACTTATGAAGACGCGTTGGCATTACTCCGGCGCTCCGATATGGAACCCGTATTTCCCATTGTAGACTCACTTGAGAACCGCTTCTTGCTGGCTACAGTCACGCGGTCTCGGCTTGCGTACGCCGTGTCGCGTTGTCAATGCCGAGGCGCAGTTCCGATTCCGCTAATACCAGTAGATCTAAGGCAACCGTCACATGTGGAATCTGTAGCAACAGCTGCAACTTCGCTGCTCTTCTCACCGACACCGCAGTCAGCCACGCCAACCATCATGGAGTCAAGTAGCTACGACTTGGACATTCGTTGTCCAGTGCCAGGAGCTCACCGATCGTACGGAGCCACTGACTCGATGTCTCCTGGTGATGGCAGCGAGGAGTTTGATGCTGACGAAATAGGGAATGGTGAAGTTCCTATGCATTTACTGCGGTCTCCCATCCATTTTGTCTTCAAACGCGGTGGTAAAGTCATGAATTGGGTCACGAACGAGGTGTGCAACCCAATCAAAGTGGCGGTGTTGGTGGACCCGTCACCGTTCCAGCTGATGGAGATGACGCCAATGCGTCGCGTGGATATGCTCTTTCGCATGCTCAAGCTCAACAATGTCTTTGTTGCACGCTCTGGCAAGCTCATGGGTGTCATTAGTCTTAAGCGTATGATGACGTTCTTGGGCACTACGACGCCATACCAGGCGCCAGGACTGCTTCGCACACTTCGAAACTTTTGCTCTCAATCTGAGAAGAGTGTCGTCATACCCTGATTTTAACAGCAAGCTGACGTGTAAGGTCTATTCATCCACGCAATAGGGTTAATTGCTAGTATTTTAGTTAAAACAAAGCAAAAGTAACATATTGAACCAGCATTCGTGAGCTCTTAAATCTGATTGAACCTGGATCCTCATAACTTGATCGCCGCCTGTTCCTTAAATACCACCAAATGGAACTGACATAAAAGTGCGCAGACTTAAAACCTTCAGCCAATCGTCGCTTTTCCTCCTCGACATTTGTCATGAACCAAATGAAGAACGCGTCGAACCTTCACGCAGCTAACGCCACGAGTGTCGTGGGCAACTCGATGGCGATTCCATCGCGATTGGCCAATGGCACTGGATCTACCACAGCGCAGTCTACTGCTGTGCCCACGAATCAGATGGGTCTCAGCCACGTACGTAGTGCCGCCTTCAAGCCCGCCGTTCCAGTGGCAGGAGCTAATACGGTACTTACGAGCTCTGGTACATCGTCTAGTGTACCCAATACGGCAGGAGCTGGTGCTCTGCAGCTGTCGGGACGCTGGTCACTCGATCGGGAAGACTCGGACTCGACCAATGACTACTTGGAAGCCATGGGTCTACCGCTAATCGCTCGCCAGGCTGCCGACAAGTTAGACCTTATGGTTATTATCAATCAGACACCTGGAGACTTTGTAATCACTCGACGCACGCGCATCTTCACCGAGACAAAGCAGCTCAAATTTGGACAGGAAGTGAATGTCAAGAACAATCTCATCACCGTCATGGGCGATGCCACACAGATCAAGACAGTCACGCAGCTTTCGGGCTTTCGTGGTGTCCTCACGGATTTGCGCACGCTGGATCCACGAGGCCGCATGCACGTGGAGCTCAACCTCACGCTACCTGAGAAACCGCCAGTGATTATCAATCGCTACTTTAAAAAGACCAGCGACTCCACATCTTTGGACAACCTCCCTGCATTCGACATGAGTCTAGAGACCGCGGGTGATGTCAAGCGCAAACGTTAAGTCAGTGCTATGTGCCGTCAATTGGAATGGACGTAGGCAGGGTAGAGGTCGACGGAATGGTTTAGTAGCCTGTTGTTGCTGGCTTTATCTGGTCAACCAACGGGTAGAATGGATTTATCGCGCAATGTACTGGCCGTTGTTTATATGGACTCTACTCTACTCTACTCTGCCTTCTCTGCAGTGCTACTTGATGAGTAGGGAGCAATAAGAGTAAACTAATTAGATCCAAGGAAGAAAAAATTGCGGTGTACATCAAAAGCAGTGAAGCGCTTTGCTGCGTACTCAACGAAATCAAAGTCAATCTTCGAATGAGCTGCCTGAACGAGAGCCCAATAGCCCCAGAACAGGTGCGAAGCAAGCGCATAGCGGTTCACCACGTCATACAACGCGTGAAAGAATGCCTTGGACTCATGGTTAGCCTCCAGTTGGGCCAACATTTTGGGCGCTGCGGTGCTCATATAAGCCTTGTAGAAAGCGAACTGCTTCTCAATACTTGGATACAGTGCCAAGTCCAGATCAAACCCGCAGTTCTCACAGAAGTGGTTGGCAAAGTCAAACCCGCGGTAGTTGAAGCCGCCGTACTCGTAGTCGATGATCCGCACATGATCCCACTCTGAGTTATGCAGGATGTTACCGCTCAGCAAATCGTTGTGAGAGAACACGACATCAGACGCAAAAGCCTCAGCTTGTTTCGAGATCTCGTCCGTGTTGAGAGCGTCTAGCAAATCCTTGCCATTCTGATTCTGGTTTGAGGGAAGCACTGACTTGAGCCAGTGCAACTTTTGGTGCAACCCTCTCACGTCAAGTTTCTCCAGCGCCGCATTCTTGACCGGGTCTTCGATCTTGATCTCCATTGCCAGTTTCTCAAACCGCTCAATCTTGGTCCATAACACAGGCGCACGGTCCTGCGGGATGTCCATGATGTGCATGACGCCCAGTTCTTTGCCAATCATCTGCAAAAAGTTAATGGGCTTGATCCGGCCCATTTCCTCGGGCTCCAGTGGCCTCGCGTCTAGCCAGCCTTCGATGCGACCATTCTTAAAGCGACCGTAGTACGTAGGGGCGAATCCGCGCTCTGACAGTAAGGCAAACAGCACTACAATACACCGAAACGATTGCCAACATGAGCCTCACCACATTAAAACACGCCATGATCAACGCACTGTTCTCGAAGCTGCGGTCGATGAATTCCTCCGTACGGTCGCCATAAAGTCGCACAAGCACCGACTACAGCACAAACATCACACACAAACGTGTCAACGAGCGTCAGATGCTATCGATAGCGTAATTGCTCTAGAGATCGCACTTTGTCCTCCCACATGAGACGATAGAGGCGGTTCGTGATGCCGCCAACGATGATTTTGACCGAGATGTCATCGCTCTCTACGTCTCTCCTGCCACAAGCCACACGACAAACTTCTCGTCAAACAACACCCAATCCATCATTCGATCATTCAATTATTCGTCACCGCAGTTTACCAGTCGGGACAAATCTGCTTGACCACAAACTTGACGTCGTCAAACTCGTCGACGTCTCCAGCGCCTACCGCGTAGTCTAGACACGCGTTGGGATTGTTCAGGTAGATCACTAAACATTGCAACGTCATCACGTTCACGTCAGCTTGATCGCATTGCTAGTTTTGTTTCCTTTAGGCACCTTTTTCCCCTTCTTCTGTCATCTTGTCCTCTTTTGCTTCTTTGGAGCTTAAGGACGTTACAAGGTGCTGCGGACGTCGGTTGCAAGATCGAAAGTGACGCCTGTCGAGTAGTACAAAGACGCTGACGGCAGTGAGCACGCACGTGGTGAGTGAGACGAGAGCGAGAGCGCGCCAGTTTAAGTTGGAACTGGTTGACTCGACTCCTGGCATTGAATGCGGCAGGCAGGAAGGTTGACGATTAACTATATCTCAGTGACGTGGGAATCCTCTTGAAAAGAATTGTTATGATTCAGTACATTTATCGTACATCTCAAATAGATATGGCAAAGGATACCCATTTTGCTTTTTGATTTATGGCACAGGCTCCACAATTTACTGTCCTAGATTTCTATCAACCCAATCAAATACAATACAAAAGAGAAATTAGCTTTTCAAAATGTATTTTGGCGCGCTTTCTCCATATTTTCATTTCCAAGCGATCTCCAGCCAGAATTCCCCGCCCAACCATGGCCGCCGCCGTGTCACCACGCGAGCTCGCATTGCAGTTGCGCACGAGTTTGTCATCCCTCAAGCGCGACGTGGCCACTTCCTTTCGTCTGTGCGGTCGTGACTTCAGCGTCTTGGGCGCTGAGCTGGTGTCCGCTTTAGAGCGCGGGCGGCAGCGCGAGCGCGCTTCGGCTGACGCCTTGGCCCACGAGCGCTCGGCGCGCGGTGTCTTAGAGACGCGACTGGCCGAGCTGCAAGGAAATATCCGCGTGCTGTGCCGTGTGCGGCCCATGCCATCGACCGCCACGGGATCCAGCAGCGAAGAGAGCGACATGACGAGTCCTGACCGCCGTCGTAAGCGCGTGCAAGTCGAGTCGGCGCAGGAAGTGAGCGTCTTCTCGCCTGTGGATGGCGCGTTATACAAGAGCTTTTCATTCAGCCGCGTCTTCCACGAGCAGCACTCACAGCTCACGGTGTTCAAGGAGGTGGCACCGCTCGTGCGTTCAGCCGTCACGGGTCATCATGCCTGCGTATTCGCGTACGGACAGACGGGAGCAGGCAAGACGCACACAATGCAGGGCTCTGAGAGTGACAAGGGTCTCTACCATCGAGCTATTGAATCCATTTACAGCGCAGTGGCACAGCAGCAGCATGTCTACGATTTTCAGGTGCAGGTGCAGATGGTGGAGATCTACAATGAGGAAATCTATGATCTACTGGTTCAGCCGAGCGGTGGGAGCAATATTATCGGTAGTAGTAGTAATGGTATGACGTCAACTGGTGCTACAGGCTCAGGGGACAGAGAGTCTCCTATCGGCTGCCATGTCGGTGCTACCAGCATGTGCGGTAACTTGGCCAGTACTACGTCATTGCCGACAGTGGAGATCCGACACGGAGAGAACGGCGTTTACTTGAAGAATGTCCAGTCAATTGCTGTATCGAGTGCCAAGGCACTTCACGAAGCCATAGCTCGAAGCAAAACTAGTCGCACAGCAACCAAGACCGACCGAAGCAATCGCTCTCACACAGTGCTGATGATCGACATTCGACGGACGAGCAAGGCAAATAACGAGACTGATACAGGCCGATTGGTTCTCGTGGATCTCGCAGGCTCGGAGAGACTCTCTAAGACGGCCGAGACATCTGCAGTGACTGTGCGTGAATCACAGCATATCAACAAATCACTGGCGGCAGTCGGTGACGTGTTATCTGCATTGCTAGCCAAGGAGAAGCATATTCCATTCAGGAATTCAAAGCTCACGCATTTGCTGCAGGATACGCTCAGTGGCAGTGCAAACCGCACGCTTTTGCTCGTTCATGTGAGCCCCACAAGCGCTGATGTAAACGAAACCATCAATTCTCTCAAATTTGCATCGCGTGTGAGTCGTATTCAGACGGGAAAGTCACAACGCACTGAGCGTGCTGAGATCACACGGCTGAATGGAGTGGTAAGAGCTGCTCATGGCTAAGTGAGTACTAGTTGGAGACATTTGGATTGACTCGTTTTGTTGCCGTTCACAGGTTGCCAACCAAGTTGCTCAGATTCAGGCTCTTCAAGAGAAATTGACTGCCGAGTTGGAGCTCCGAAAGAAGTACGAGAAGCGACTGGCAGAGTATCGCCAAGAAGGACATCGTCGCAGATCGAAGGGCGATGAAGCTAGGCGAATTTTGCAGCAGATGCGGACTCCGTCCCCGCCAGAACTGCCACCGCCGGTTTCTGCGCGAAGGTGGAGTTTATACACTCGAAAGTACGCAGATCGATGTGCCGTGGCGCTCGATGCTTGCTATGCGCTTCGTGTAGATAGCTAATTCGCTTTGTGTGTTGATGTACGACCAGAGCCAATGATCAAGGGCTGAATGGTATTGAGAATATCGCAGAAAACATTCTGCGTGGCAACGAGTCTTCACCGGAAACTGCAGAGGTCAGAGCGACAAGCAACGGCAAGCCAAGTGGGATCTCTCCCCCGACGAATTTCTCGAGGCGACTCAGTTTGTCGGCCTTGGATCAAAAGGTGAGGCCCCCGGCAAGGACCCCAAAACGGAAGAGATCGTTCGAATCTGAAAAAATTCGCAGGTACGAGAGAAGTCGATGAGGCCTACGAACGCACTAGGTATCCAAAGTGACACTTGCTTGTTATGGCCAGTATTTTGAAGAAACAGCGTGGCAGTGAAGACGACGTCATGAGCGTGGATGGTTCGAGTGGCGACAACAATACAATGGCGTTGAAGCAAGTATCGTTTGATTTGTCTCGAGCAGATATCGGCTCGTCCTCTTTGTCGTTGCCATCTCGTGAGCTCAGCAGTGTACCTCGAGTGTAAGTTGCCTCGATGTTTCCTTGTCACTTACTGCCATCATCTGATTTGCTCTGTTTTCCTTGTAGTCCTGTCGGAGGACCGGTGCGAGTGCTAGTAGCGACACGACCTGTTCCTGTCCCTGGTGCGTTGCCAGCAAAGAGAGTTCCGTCAACCCCTCGAAGGCGTTCCAAGTCGAAATCAATTGGATGGCGATAGACAATGTGCACTCTAGAATGACGTACACTTTTGCTCGAGAGGAATGGAATACCCAGAGGAACTTTACTACGTATAATAAATCAACCGCAAAATTAAACCTCGTGGCTCTTGTCAGGATGTCGCTTTTCAGTCGTGCCCTCGGTCTGGGAACGCTCTAGGATTGAACGTGATACCTTCACACTTGTCCCGGTCGTTGTCTTTGATGGGGGTCGTATTGTGTTCAATCGTCGTATCTTCAGACGCTCTGCCCGTTGAGCGGCTTCGTCTGCAGTGTCGACTTCATTACGTGCTCGTTCAAACACCTGATAAGAGAGTTCACGTCAACGTTTAGTGCTTCCTAAATGCAGATAAGACCACGCAAAAGTAGGACAACGCACCGTGCAAAAGGAGGCAAGCGTGGAAAAGAACTCGGTTGGGTTTCGCTTCGGGTCTTCTCCAAAGTAGTCGAGTACACTTGACACTTCCTCTCTTGCCCGATCGATCGTGTCACCGACTCTTTTCATTTGTGCCTCAATGTCAGCAGCAGCACTTTGCATTGATTTGATGGTGACTTCTAATCCCAAGGTCTCGACTGCTTCCTGCACATTCACAGCCATCACACATACTCGTTAGTTTACTTGTATGGCCAATTGCACAAAGCGCAGTATCAAGACACCTTTTCTAGCAGTCCCAGCTCAGTGTAAAGACTCGCGAGCCCTTTTTTCAGCTTCTTGAACTCTTCGTCAATTGTTTCGAAAGATTCCCGTGCTGCAAGAGGAACACTTCGCAATTCCGCCTGGAAGCCGAGAACCTGAGGATGATTCTTCTTCACAACTCGAACTAAGTAGTGCAACACCGTCGTCTTTTGGTTTACAGCTTTGGTATGTCCTAGCCGGAGCAGTGAGTCGACGGTGAATCCTTTGATCCCGTTTTCTTCTTCGCTTCCATTCAATGTGTTGCCTAGCTTGAGCACCATCGCTAGCAAAGTTTTCAGCAGACGGCTACCCTTCACTTCCTCGCTAGCCTTGTGCAAGTGTGACAAGGAGGTGACCAGCTCTGCACTGCGAGATGCAAAAGAAAGCTTGAACACCAAGCACTCCATCCGAGGTCCATACCGTTTGACCTTTGCAATCTCGAGGATGAATTTCTCGGCCTGGGTAGTAGGAGCAAAGCAGTTAAACTGTTAGCATTTGGACTTAAGTCCCTCTACCCCCCCATCTATACGACGTACCTCGCCAAGCATCTCTTTATCGCCGACATATCCAGAAACTACCGCCGCTTCTTCTACAGTAGGCAAAAGCTCGTTGATTCCAACGATTTGCTCAATCGTGAGACCACTTGGGTCAAATTTCGTCACAGCTTCGGCGATCTCGCTGTACGTGAGCTTGACTCTAGCCAACGAGATGGCAGCGTTCATTGCGCGCTTTCCGTCAATCAGCGTCACAGTTTGCTTGCGCTTGAGAGCCTTGCTTTGGCCTCGTGACGAGTTCTTCTTTGCACTTCCTGTGCTCTGATTTGCAAAGAAGAGGGCCTCGAGTTCATCCATATCTACATCAAAATCAACGTCGTCGTTCTCGTCTTGCCAAATCGTATGCTGGTTTACATTGCTTAATCGGTCTTCCGAAATGGCTTGCCAGTGCAGCTTCTTACGCGCACGCTTGGGTTTCACCGCGGCAACCTTGGCAGCCTTAGCACCAAAACCAGAATCCAACTGGGAAATCGTGGCGTCGGGACCGAGCTCCAACGCATTCACATCAACGTTCTCCTTTGCCATTTTTTGTCGCACTGCACCCTCTGGAAGGCCCATTCTCAGCATCTTGAAATATTTTGCGTAAACTGGATCGTCCTGGAGCTTCACGTCATCTTTCGGAGCAGCCAATGCCGAGACGAGTGCATCGGGTCCAAGATCGAGAGCGCGCTCGTCAATACCCTCTGATTTCATTTTTTGACGGACAGCTCCTTCAGGGAGTCCCATCTTCAGCATTCTGAAGAATTTGGCATAGGTTGGATCATCTTGTAGCTTAACACTGTTGCCATTCGACAATTCGGCCAGCTGTGACACCAAAGAATCCCCACCGAGATCCAAGGCCCGTTCGTTCGCACCATCCGCCTTCATCTTTTGCCGGACAGCACCTTCCGGCAAGCCCATCAACAGCATCTTGAAGTATTTGGCGTACTTTGGATCATCTTTTAGTCGTACAGCATCGCTAGGCTCGTCCTTTTCTGCTGGTTTTGGCAGCTTCGAGAAAGATGCCTCGCCACCCAAGTCTAATGCGCGCACGTCGACACCATCTGCCTTCATCTTTTGGCGAACGGCACCCTCAGGCAGTCCCATCTTCAGCATTTTGAAGTATTTGGCGTACACTTTATGGTTCTTCAGCAAGACTTCACCCTCAATCTCCTTCACATCTACGCCTGGAGACGGCTTCACGCATTTAATATCATCTTGAAGCTTGGAAACGCCTTGCTTGATCGCGATACGATCCTTGACATCGTTGTAAACGGCATCGGGTCCAAGGTCCAGAATGATTGGATCGATTCCGTCCATCGTTAGCTTCTGTTTCACAGCTTCTTTCGGACATCCCATCCGCAGCATTCGAAAGTAGCTAGAGAATTCGTCCATGTCCTTCAGCTTTCGCTTCTGACTGTCAATGGCGTCGTGTGTACTGCTGACGTCGCTTGTAGTGTCCTTACTTGAAGGAAGAGCTTTCAACGTCGACGGATCGACGCCGTCCTTCAGCATACAGTTCTGAACCGCCTCAAACGGAACACCTCGTTGCAGCATCAATGTGTACTTGCTGTCCATACTTTTCGCAACAAGTGCAGCCTTCACATCCAATTTCGGTGGTTCAGCTAGTGTTGCAACACTGGAGGTTATCGACGCAAGCGTTTCCATTAACGACGCAGCGGTGGTGTCTGAGCCAGTCGTCGCTTTCATGAGGTCTTCAATTGACAACCCATTCATCGCCAGAAATTCCCTCAGCCGATTGAACTCTTCCGAGGTATTTGCGCTAAAAGTTGATTGAGATTCTCCATTCATAGCCACAGACAACACCTCATGACTCTCAAGTGAACTTCTCACATTACCTGTGTCGGCAACGTCTTGAGGATTAGCAGATGAAGCGCAAGGTTCTCCACCGACCCAGGAAGATGGTACTAGTTTCATATTTGACGGAAATTCTTCACCAGGCACGTGTACTGACGTGAGCGGGAGCTTTGGCGCACAGGCATCACATTCCCATACGCTGAAAAACTTCTTTACGTAGACAGCATGGTTAGTACGATCACTCATGGTCGTCAAACCGAACGGAATTTTTCGAAGCCCTACGCACGTCGTGTGATAGTATTTTCCACATCGTCCCGTGCACTTGACGATTTGAGGACGCATCATGTAGTCATCTTCCTTGCACATATCACATAATGACGAGTCTACCGCCGTTGGAATCGAGTACCGCGAGCGTTGAGACTGCATGGCGACAATCTCTGCCGTTGACTGACGACGAAGTAGAGGTGGGGGATCGCTCTCAGTTGCATCCTGATTATCCTTGACAGGTTCTTCGACGTCTTTGCTGCTTGCACTTTCCGCTACTTCCTGAGCAAAACAGTCGGACAATCCTCTGGAATGTAGTAGATCTAGTGCCACATTGGGAGCATTCTGAGAACACTGTAGTGCAAATGTGGTAGGCGTCTCACTGAAACCCATACGGATGAAGTTCGAGTGCATGGCTGGGTCCGGTAAAACAACGTGGTGCTTGGTGATTTCAATCACGCCCTGGCGCATTGCACTGCTGCTTGAGTAGTCCATCCTTACTAGATTGCGCTGCTTCTTGGTGCTGTTTGCATGCAGCACTAGATCGATTGAGAACTGCTCTTCATCGAATCCATGTTCATATTGCTTCATCAGGTCCAGATCATGTTTCTTGAGTGTAACCAGCCCCGGCGAGAGAAATAACGTCGAGTCTGCGTATCGAAAGAGAACTCTTGAAGACGCGTCAACATCCTCAACGTTGTCATAATCCTCTCCAAAGGAGCACAAGATTGAAAACCCTCCGTCTAACTCGACTCCATTCTCCCATAAAATCGCAAAGAATCCGTCCTCTTCGTTCCAATCCAGCACAGGCACTTCACCATTCTCTCCAATATGCAGTACATCAGTACAAAAGACGAGTTTGTAGTCGTCCCAAATCTGGACGCAAGGCTGGAGCTCCACAGGTAGCTGTCGAAAGATAATGGCCTTGAGCAGCAGCGGTTTGTCATTTTGTGGCTTTTGTGTGTCTAATAATTCATGAAAGCCTGCGAGGAATCTCTGGATCGACGGCGGCGTCTTCTTTCTCAATGCCTGAGGTGTAAGGGATTTCATATCCCATCGTTTCCGGTAAAACTCGACAAAGGCATCCGTGGGGTCGTCGGCCAGTCGAGCAAAGAGCAGATAACAAGCCACCACGACGCCACTTCTTGTTTTCCCCGTATGGCAATTGATAAACGCCACATTCAGTGGATCTAGAGCCAACCAAGCACTCAATGCATAACAGATGCGAAAAATGAGGTCAAACGGGGGCGTATGTGCCTTCATGCCGTCCCGTTCCCAATTGAACTCAAGCATCTGCTCATGGAGTTTATCGACCACGGACTGAGGATCATCGCCAATTCCATCGGATTCGGATTCTGTGCCATCGTTCAATGCGTTCAGATTAAAGAGCATAAAGTGACTGCGATGAGACGTGTCTAAATACCGCGCTAGGTCGTCAACATTCACCACGTTGCGTTTCTTGTCTGTCAAGCCATCACAAGGCGCACCCACCACCACAAGCCGCTCAGTCATAAAAGTGAGATCTAAAGAACGTGCGTCAGGTGGACGAAGCTCCCCCATGCTCGCACGACGGACAAGTCCTGTGTCAAAAACGGAGCTCGTGAGACGCCGTAGAGATTCCATTCTTGACGTTTGAGAAGACTTTGGCAAGTGCAATGTAGCCATGTTTTTCTTTCCCCCCGGTTCTGTGCCATGTAACGGCAACTTCCTTCAACTGTAACGTGAGTGTAGCCATCATGGACGAGCGTACGAGGGAAGCGTGGAAGTGAGTGATGGATGAGTGATGAACGAGTGGAGAAAGAGTGTTTGTTGATCAAGTGTTGAGTCTAGGGCCTTTGGCAGTGACACGGAGGCTGGGAGACTGCTCAAGAGATTGTACTGTGGGACGACCAAGCCCAAGGTTTCGTACCCGAGTATGTATGTGCCTTTTGATGCGCTTTTTGACTGTCTTTGCGCTAAAGTATGGTCCACCCTCGTTACAGAGCTAAAGACAAAGGCACGACAGACTACAGCACCGTTCATTCCTGGTGGTGGAGTGGTCGGTACTGACTCGAGGACGCATCGACAATTGGTGAACACGTCAAGTCGAGCCATTAAAGTGCCGACGGGGTCAGGCAAAAGAGCTGAGGTAAGAAGCTGATAGAGAAAGAGAGAGAGAGAGAGAGAGAGAGAGAGAGAGAGCTGTGTGATGAAAGCGGTTGTGTGGGTCGTTGTGGTAGATGCATCCGATCGACTGCTTGACGACGCACAAGAAACCGCTTAGTGAGATTGAAAAGGAGATGGATGAGATCAAGAGGCAGATGGAAAGCTATCGCATTGGCTCAATCAGGTAAATCAACGCACTTTGAGTCATGAATTGCGTTTAGTTTCTCATGAAACTTTTGTCGTTTTGTGTACCCAGACAAGCTCCAAATCAAGAAAAGGAAAAGCTTCAGCAAGTGTTTTCGTACACGACGGGCAGCATTTTACCTCGTGAGCTATTGCCAGGATCAGGTAGGTTTCAAGGTTCAATATGCATACGATAGAGACCAAACTTATGAGCATCACGACACAGATCTACTTGATCGAGAACTCTCGCATTCTGCAATGCTGCGCAATGGAAAGACTCCTACAGACCGCCTGACTCAGCTTGAGAAGATTTACGATGCAGTGTTGGAAGAAGTCAAGTCGCGAAAGAGCTACGTGTCCGAGATGATCTCGCTAGGAAGGCCAGAGATGACAGCTTCAGTCGAACAAGAGATTCTGGACCGTATGACAGAGTTGCGAAAGATCCACGAGCTCATAAAGGCGGAGAAACAAAGCAATAGCGGCAACTGAAAGTAGTAAAGCTATCACGCAATGAATGCATTGAGAATATATCCACAGTCTTTTTTAAACCTGTGTTAAAGTATGGAATGGTGCTATCTTTGACAAAGACGTCCTAAACGTCGATCTGCATTCGACAATAGACAAAGTATTAACTTGAATGAATCGGACACTTCCACTTGAAAGTATCAGCCATGTACCCATCACTTCAAAGGCCTTCACGAGCAGCAAACTTCGTAAGGTCCACAAGGCAATTCGTGCATTGCGAAGACCTGATGGACACATTCATTTGGAATTTCCAGCAGAGGATGCTATCAACTTGCACACACCTCGACTTGATGACGGAGAAAGTGAAAGCGAGTCGTTTGTCTCTCCAAGACGGAATCCTAACGTCACAAGCAAGAAATCACTCGACAAAGACGAGTTAATACCCCTTCCACCATTGATGAACATTTGTATTTTGATTGTGGGCACAAGAGGCGATGTTCAACCGTTTTTGGCAATTGCTCAGCGACTACAGAAAGATGGACATCGCGTACGTTTAGCTACTCACGCAGTATATCGAGACTTGGTCTTGAGTCATGGTGTTGAATTCTATCCGCTGGGTGGCGACCCCAAGGAGCTGGCAGCTTATATGGTCAAGGTCGGTGGTCATCTCATTCCAACTAAAATGGAGACGCTGACAAAAGATGTACCACGAAATCGAGAAATGATCAATGAAATTGTGCTCTCGACGTGGCCTGCTGTGTCTGATGCAGACCCTGACGGTGGAGGACCAGGTGTCTCGGGTCTACCATTCCGAGCACAGGCTATTATTGCAAATCCCGTGTCATATGGACATATTCACGTAGCTGAGCGTCTCGGTGTCCCTCTTCACCTTATGTTTCCACAGCCATGGGTCCCAACAAGAGCCTTCCCGCATCCGCTGTCAAACTTGGCGTACACTGGCAAATGGCAAAAGAAGAATTACCTTTCGTACAAATTAGTGGACCTCATCATGTGGCATGGGACGGAAGGAATCATCAACGCCTTTCGCACAAATGTACTCAAGCTACGTCCTATTCGCAATGGAGACCTTGGGTCCGAGCTCCTCCTGGATCTCCATATCCCTCACGCTTTCATGTGGAGTCCAAAACTCGTGCCAAAACCTGCAGACTGGGGAGATCTATACGACGTCATTGGCACTGTTACTTTGAAGGAAGCTGTGTCCGTGTACTCTCCTTCTCCAGAGCTTGAAGCCTTTCTTAAAGATGATCGAGACGGTCCAATTTTCATTGGATTTGGCTCCATGATACTCGCGAATCCACTCGCAACAACAAAAATGATCATTCAAGCTGCTAAACAAGCCAAGGTACGTGTGTTGATCCAATCAAGTTGGAGTGACATGGCTGGTGACTTTGAGATCCCGAATAACGTGTTCTTTATCGGCAATTGTCCACACGACTGGCTCATGCCCAGAGTGTCAGCAGTTGTTCATCATGGAGGCGCTGGGACGACTGCAGCGGGACTACTCGCTGGAAAACCTACTTTCATTGTGCCATTTTTTGGCGATCAGCCGTTCTGGGGTCAAGCTGTTATGAGTGCTCAAGTGGGCATATCTCCTTGCCCCATTGCACAACTGAGTACTGAAGTATTATACAAGGCTTTCATCGATTTAGCAAGTCCAGAGTTGCGAAGGCGCGCCGAGGCGATGCGAGACCTTTTGCAGCAAGAAGATGGTGCTGAAGAAGCTGTACGCAGTTTTTATCGTCATCTTCCAACGCAAGACATGTGGTGTGACTTGGATCATCAGCGTATTGCGACGCAGTGGTATGTCCATGGACGAATCAAGGTCTGTGATCGCTGCGCTTTTGTTGTGAAAGATCGTGTGGGCAAGAAACACAAGGCGTTGCGCTACAATGTTGTAGACTACTCTGCTCGTGGTCCAAGCTCTTTATTGACAGGCATGGCCTCTGGCGTTCTTGTCTTAGCTTACGAACTGACTGGAGCCTTCACGGGTGTTTTACTGCATCCAGCCAAAGGTTGGGTCAAGGGAGGGGTGATTGGTGCTATCAAAGGTACAATGGCTGGTGCGTATTATTTGGTACTACGACCTGTGCACGGAGCTTTGCTTCTTGTAGACCATGTAGCTACAGGACGTAAGAACGCGAGTCGAGAAGAAGGGCATCGAAAACGGAATAGCGTGTTCGATCGACACGTAATGGCAGCTTTAGGCGCAGAGGATGGTCTAGCCAATACGTTCTGCTTGGCACTTTGCCCAAATGCTGTTGACGTTGTCATTTTTGCACGACAAAAAGACCGCAAGATGATGCTAAAGCAATTGCGGCACGCTATGAAATGCCGCTACGTCACGCGCTACGAGGCCTTATTGAAAGCTGACAAGGCCAAGAAACGTGAACTCAAACAGGAAGGCGTCTTGTTCTCTGCTCGTAGGAAATACCAGAGCGTAGATGACCAGCCACAGACTATTGCTCTAATGCTAGCGCAGCATAGAGACAACATTATGCTTCTAGATATGGATGCTACAGTCGACACGAGTGAGTGCACGTCCATGGATCAAAACCCCATCAAACGCCTCATTACGCTAGAGTCTGCATGCCTTTCGCCAACTGGAGTTGTGGAAATGGTGCTGGCAATTCCTGGAACATCTGCTGACGTAGTGGAACCTTCAGTAATTGCTGAATGGCAATCGTATACGAGCACTCGACGTCAATTGCCTGAAACAGAGCTACCTGTACCAGCCATGAATGTCTGTCTCGCAACTATTGGCACCTGGAACAATGGCATAAAGCAGTTTGTAGCAATTGGTCTCAAACTCAAAGAGCAGGGACATCGTGTGCGAATCGCTGTCAACGAGCGTTTTCGAACGGAGATTATGCTACGCGGTCTTGAGTTTTATCCACTTGCTGGAGCACCTGAAAGCATCCAAGACTTTGCCCAATTTGTGCACAAAAGCCAGACGGCAAGTCAAGCGGCAGAGCCTGGTCGTCTTGGCACAGGTGCGCTTCAGTCTTTTCGGGAATTGATTTACTCGCTTTGGCCCGCAGCGTATGGGCAAGACCCTCACGGTGGCGGTGCCAATATCCCTGGAGCGCACTTTCGTGCAGATTCCCTTTTGTGGCATCCACTGCTGCTTGGCCATGTGCATATTGCCGAGCGACTTGGGATTTCCTTGCAATGCGCAAGTTTAGAACCCCTCTCACCGACATACACATTTCCTCATCCATTGAGCTCAATTGTGGGTCTTGAGCCAACAGTCATGACTCTGAGCCAAAGAAACTTGCTCACCTTTGGCGTTGTTGACACCACGCTCTGGTACGGTGACGTAGCCAAAATACTGACCCAATTCCGTGCCTTCATTGGCCTCAAGAAGCGATGCGACCTGCCGGATCCGTTGATTCGATGGGGAGTTCCTCATATTTACCTCTGGAACTCTGCGTTGCTACCGAAGCCATTCGACTGGGGAGTGGAGCTATCAGTGGTTGGTCACGTGACACTAGACGACAGTGCAGGTCTCAACCAAAGAAAACGAAAGAAACGTGACAGAGAGAGGCAACGGTTCAAATGGCCAAGTGAGCTTATAGGCTTTGCATTCCAAACACCGTCTCTACCAGTCATCTACTTTGGTATCTCCACGCGTCCAATGACATCTGATGATCTCGACGAATTGCTGCAAAAAGTTGACGTTGCTGCCAATTCTCCAGACAACCAGATTCGCATCATCTTCCAGACTCGTGAAGCTAGCATCAACAACCAGGGACTTGTCGATATAGCAATGTGCGGCAAATTCCCAGTGACTTGCCGTATGCACGTTTGTTTCGAGAACAG
>NQFO01005229.1:0-18296 GCA_003991265.1 Pseudoperonospora humuli | reverse complement strand
ACGCAAAGGCATCATAGGACATGCGCCAAGTCGGTCTAAGGGGTTGAAATAGGCGCTAGAGAAGCGCGCGATGATGGTCTTGATGGACGAGTTCAGGACGAGCAAGGTCTGCTCCAAGCACTTTCATCTCTTCGCCATATTGAGAGCAAAACGCTGTCGAAAGAGAGCGCACGAAGGCGTGGCGCTGGCTCTTCTGCCTGCGGCTTCGTCAAGTGCATCGCGCGCGATGAACACGGCCATGGTCATCAAGGACGACCTGGATACCGGTATCTAGCGTTTTAATCTAGTTTGAGCTCGTAAGAGAAATCGAGCTGTTTGAGTGGCTTTTTTACACATATGCCAGATGCTCTCGCAGCTGCGTCACTCGAATACCTTTCAGAGTTTGATCTGATTTTTCTTGCTTTGAAGGGGGATCTCAACGAGTCACTTCGAGATTCCGCCCTCAGTCACTTCTGAATTGGACTCCACCCGATCAAAATGCTGTCGTCGCTTCTCTTCGCGTTTGCCCTGTTGACATCCTCCGTCTCCGGCGCGAGCTTAAAAGTGCACCTCCACAGCAACCACATGAAGTTCCGAGAAGTGGAAGTCATCGAAGACAACGCGCCGTGCCCCAATGGCGGCAGCGTGCTCTTGTGTCAGAGCCCGTCGTATGCGTGTCAGGATGACGGTACTGGAGCGCAAAAGTGCTTGCCCCGCGACGAATCGTTCTTGGATTCGGTGGACAACTCGTTCACGACGCCATGGTCCGTGTGCAGCCAGTCGGACGCGTCGCTACCGTCCAACTGCCTTTTCGACTTCCAATGTATTTGCATGGACGTTTTGAATGTCGATTGCTACTGCTATCCACCCGATGCGTGGCGAACAGAGCGTAGGGTAGCCAAGTCCTGTTCGACCTCCAGCGGAAAGGAGGGCCATTGTGACCCAGGCAAGTATTGCCGCACCAAGAAAGACAAACAGGAGTGTGCGACGGCGCCCTATTTCGTAAACAGCACGTCGCTCTACAGTGATTGTACCACGGACAAGAAATGCGATGCGGGCTTGACTTGTAAAATCTATGACAAGTTTGGCATCTGCGTGAAAGGCGACAAAGCGGAAGACGACAGTGCCTGAGCTCGTTTGACTCGAGAAGGAATGCGTGTCAGCCGATAGCCACTATGCTGAATAGTACAGTAGAGATGGCTCCGTTCCAAAAAGTAATACTACTATTGCTTTCACGGCTCTGATATGCTAGGTACTAGCGATCTTCTGGTTGGTTTCACATCATGTGCTGTGCTGTACAGTTTGGTCCTTGCCACAAACTCGACAGCTCAAATGTCTCTTTTTTATGCAGAGTCTGTCTAATTAGCTCTTCCCATTTTAGAAAAAGTTCAGCCGACGAAAAGTCGATTTTCGGCATCACTCAAGAGAGGAACAAATAATGCATCTCCTACGCTTCCTGACGATTGCATCCAGTCTCACAGCCGCTACATCCGTCGGTGAACCTCTGAAGAACAACGAGTACTTGGGACTGGACAACAAGCAGCCTCTTGTCGCGAGTCCAAACGTGAAGTACTTCGCCTACGTGGTCGCTGATGGAGACGACTGTGACTACGCAAGGAACTTAATGCCCATGTGCGCCAATAAAAACTCTGTCTGCAGGATGAAGCCTGGGCAGGAAATGTATGCCACTTCTCCGATTTGCTTGCTGTATAACCCCAGCAACATGGCGGACAATCCGTTCGAAATCGAGACGAATTCGACCGATCCCTGGAAAGTCTGCAATCCAGCTATAGAGCTCATCAGGAAGATCGGAGACCCACCTTTGTGCAAGAGAGATTTCCAGTGTCTGTGTCTTCATGGGGCAGACAAGGATTGCGTTTGTGCTCCTTCCGATGCAGCAGACGATTTCAATGGAGCTGCCAGCTGCAGCAACGGAACCTCGACGTGCAACGAGGATCAGTACTGCCACTACCTTCAAACAGGAGGCATCGAGTGTGGATCGAAACCTTACTACTTTTAAGACGAGCAAACAGGTTGGAATTATACATACCCATGACAGAGTTGCCGATTCTTGTTATTGTTGTTTGCACTCGGACGGTTTCTCTGTGTCTTGTCTGCTTTTGTCAGGAACCAGACTGTGTGTGATAAAGTGTGAGAGTCGACGCTTTGAGCGCGGTTCATGTGATGGACTTGACTCAACAAGTGGAGCTGGCGACTTGGAGGAAAACGCTTTCCCATTTGTCAAGTCGCTGGTCGCGCTCGAGTCTGCTGCAGCTCTTGTTGTTGTTTTAGGAGCCGTACAGTCTTCCTCCAGTATGCGTTTCCTTCTCCGAGTCCATGCAGAGGTGGCTTTGTTGCTTGTTAAACTTGTCTTGTCATCGTGACTGAGGGACACATCTACTTGGTGTGTTAACGACAGAGAGAAATCTGCGGGTGAACCTTTGCTATCACTAAGTAACTTTGTTTGTGTCGTCCGTGGCATCTTTTGCTCGTGTTCTTGTCTTGCTGACTGCTCGACGGTGTCTATGGGCAGATCCTTTGTCGACCTCTGAGCACAAGGTATGATGTTTTCCGTAGACAAGCTCCGTTGTCTTCCTTTTTTCCTTCTTCTCTCATCACACAAGCGCCAGTGGTTCACAGATTCCTCCAATTTGTGGACTTCATACGACAGACTTGCGGTTTTAAGATGGAGTTGCTTTTGCTCCTGAATAAGCTTCGCGTTCACGAGAAGCAGCTCGCGGCGCTTATGTTCCACTTGTTGCTGGTCGTGCTCCATCTGTTGAATCCGGTTCATGTAGTGGTTGTTGATTTTCTGGACACTATCCAGAGTTCCACCTCGACGAGGAGATTCATGACCACAATGGCACCTAGACTGCTTCATATGCAGCTTCTTGTTTTCCTTGAGCACTTTCTCCAGCTCTGCCACCACAAGAGTGACCTGCGTACTCAACTGAGATGTGTACGACGACAGTCCGTTTTCCATATCACGCTTTCGCTCTTCTCGAGCAGAAACATGAGACCGTTCTTTCTCCAGTAAGGCCACTTTCGATTCCAGTCGAATCGCTGTGTTTTCAAGCATTGCTATCTTCTTTCGTGAATCTACAGCGTCTGTTTTCACAGCCTTCAGCTTTGCTACGAGCCGAGCATTTGACTGGAGTTGGCTCTTAATCGTCGACTTTAACGCTAATTCCTGCTGTGCGCATTGACTGCATAACCGGTTTAGCTCTTCAATTCGACTCTTCAGCTCTTCTTCTTTTGCATTCCAGTCTGTGTTGGAGACCGAGTATTGCTGCTGATACCGCTTCAGCTCCTCGGACGCAGACACGTGCATAGCTACCAACCTTTGCCGATCTGCGTCATGCTCAAGTTTGTCTTTGTGCAATTTTGACGTTAGCTGCCCAATTTCAGCAGACTTGGCGTCAACCAGTAAAGTCATGCTCGACATGATGTCTGAAACACGCTTTTCATGCTGACGATAGGCTTGGTCCAGCTCGCGAGTTTTCTGCTGCTGAAATCGTAGCTGTTCAGCGTTTGCGTCCTCAATTTGCATTGCAGCGCATTCGTTTAGCCTTGCCAGCTTTGTTTCAAGAGCTTCCTTTCGTCTCGACAAGCTTTCGCATTGGTCTACTAACTGCCCATTCTGACATTCGAGCGACTCACGAGCTTTCTGCGTTTCAAGCAATTCACGACGTTGACTTGACAAAGCTCTGGTCAAATGATGCTGCTCTTCTATGCCATCACAGAGTTCCGCCGCTAAGCGGTTTCGCTCAGCAACCACAGACTGTTTGTCCAGAGCGTGAGCTGTGACGTCTTTCTGAAGGCACAGCTGCCATTCACGCAACTGTCCAGCGTTCGCTTGAAGTCGTACAACCGTGTGCTCGAACTCCGTTTTAGTGAGGTTGAAAGCAGCCTTTGTCGACTGGAGCGCCTGCTGTGAGTCAAAGTATTTCCTCTCAAAAGACTTTTTCAGACGAGTCAAGTCGTCAACCTTATCCAGCAGACCGTCGATTCTTGCACTTGTTTCGCTGTTGACTTGGTTTTTGAGCGCTGCATTTTCGCACTCCAATCGGGTGAGTTTCTGCATCAACTCGGGATTGAATTCGCTGATGCCACTAGCCATGGAAGATGAACTGTCGTCTTCTGTGAAGTCGACGGACAACAATGGGCCATTAGACTCTTGCAACTGAACGTTCATTGTCTTGGTTTCATGCAGAGCACTTTGAATGGCTTCAAGATCTGCATGAGCCAGTGCGAGCTCTCGCTTTTTGTGAAAGAGTTGCTCCTCGAGCTCTGATACGCGAGATTCCTTGGTAGCATGCATTTGATAATCAGTTCAAGTCTACTCGGGAAATCGTGACACTACACCTGACTCACCACAATAGTATTAGACTCCTTCGCCTCCTTAAGCTTGCGTTGCCAAGATGCAGCTTTGGCCACCTCACTTTCAAGAGCGACGACTTTATTAACGAGATCTGTATTTGCATCTTTGAGGCGCTAAAATTCGAGACAAGCAACACATAGCGGTTATGTTTGCAAGACAACGTCTGGAAGTAAGCATTGATACGAAGCCCCACCTGTAAAGTCTCGTTTGCCCCACTGAGTTTATCGATCTTCGCTTTGTACTTCACCAGTGCAGACTCCGCTTTGACCGCTTTCTCCGCTACAGGTCTCAACAGATCCACCTCGTCGCGAAGTGCCGGGACTTGACTTGCTAGTACAGTCTTGTCGTCCAATTCCGTCTTCAAAGAGTCCAGCTGAAGCTGCAGCATCTGTATCCGGCCGTCGTACTCGGCATGTAGTGACCGCTCCCTGCGCAGACCATCTGTATCCATTTGCTTTTTCAGCTGCTGCACAATCGCCACCATCTTTTCCTTTTCGCTTTCCACCTCACGCAATTTCTTCGCCGTATACTCCAATTCTCGACCAAGATGTATCTACGACAGCACTCCATCCACAAGTGGGCACTTCTCTCTCTCTCTTCCCCAAAACTTTTCGACCACGTACATTTTCCTCCTTCAGCACTTGATTCTCTTGTTTTGCCCGTTCTAAAGCGGCATTCCTCGACAAATACAGCGGAGAATTGCGCTCTGACGACTCTTTCTTCTCAAACTGCTCTTTTCGTTCCTCCTTAGCACCTTGACTCATCACTCTCTCGATAACCACCATGAGGTTGGCCTGTACTGCGTCCTCCATGGTCAAAATGTCCTTCACGAACGTCTCCTTGGCCTCACACTGCACCACAGCAGCCAGCACCAGCTCCAACACTGCCTGCAGCGTCTCGGCTCTTGCATCTTCGAGCTTCTGGACGTTGATATTCAGCGATGTCTCGTAGAACCCCTCGATCGTTGCCACCACAGCTTCCCACCCTTGAAGATTGTGTGACGCAGCGGGAAACCTAAACAGCAAGAAGTACAACGTTAGTGAGCATTTACCCCTTCATTGCTTGAGCTTCAAGAAGAGTTCGTAGCATACGCGAGCTTCAAGATACGCAGCAAAATTGAGATGCAGGCTTCCTGTGTGTGGGTGGCGTAGAAACTTAGCCATTGCATGAGGCTGGCCGCCTCAGCCTCCATTGCATCAGCTTTTCTGGCGGAAAGGTAATCTGACCATCATTCCATTTGACTGAGTTTCAGTATGGACGAATAATGGATGAGAAAAGATTCAACTAGCTGCCACTGCTTTTTCCTTCCTTTCTTGACAAGACAAGACGAGACGAGACTACAAGGCGCGCTCCCTCTCTCTGCGCCGTAACTCGCTTTGCACTGCGTTCCAGAGACACACAGAGAGCGTATTACCTGCTCCGTCATCTCTTCTGTCTATCCGTGAAAGTTTCGCTGAAAATGGCTGAGAAATGCCTGCGCAACGCCAGCTGCACTTGCAGCATGTGCGCGGGTTTCGACGTAGCCTCGTTGATGAGCATCTCCAAGTCCATTTCGTCCAATATCCAGTACGATGACGCAGAAGCTGACGAAAATCAGACGGAGACGCCTCCTGTGCCGAAATTCGGCGGCGTGGTGAACTCTCCACCTGTTGCAGTCAATAAAACGCTTGTATCTAACTCGCCGCCGTTGCCGACCGTCAAGAGCCAGTCTCTAGCAGCAGAAGACGTCCATATGGACACTGGGGTAGAAGATGTTGCCATGACGGAAGTGTCGTCTGTACAGACGAAGAATGTGACGATAGAGACATCACCGCCGATACAAGACAAAGCGACGGACACTGTGCCCTCGTCGCTCTCTAATATGGAGGTCAACAGTGCAGGACAAGCTGCAAGCGTTTCGCTTGATACTGTGCTGCCCAAGCTGACGGACAAGAACTGGAAAGTGCGAAAAGAAGGCTTTGAAGACTTGAAGCTACTGTTCGAACAGCCTGGCGTTGAAACGAGTCAGGTGCGAGCAGCGGTAGAGCTGTTCCCCAAGTTGTGTGAGGACTCCAATGCCAGCGCGATGGAAGCAGGGTTCGCAGCGGTACTAGCGTACACGTTACATGCAAAACCGTTTGATAAGGAAATTGTGTCTGGTGTGATGGCACGTGTGACGGATAAGGGCTTCTCGGCACGACCAGGTATCGCAAAACTCTGCGAAGAACTGACAGATGCATTTATTGCAGCAGGAGCAGCAGAAGAAACCACGGTGGCTCTTTTGGAAGGAACAACCAATCGCAAGCCAAAAGTGCCACCAGCATGTCTTTCCTGTATCCTCGAGGCATTAAAGGCGTATGGTCCACAAGTTTTGCCACTGCAAACTATTAAGGCAGCGCTACCGAAGTTAATGGAGGGTCCTGTAAAGGCACGCCCGATTGCGATGAGTATTATGGTGGAGATCCACCGATGGATCGGTCCAGCGCTCGTTCAGGATATTGTGGCCAAACTCCGACCGGCCCAGCAGACTGAGTTTGAGGGACAGATTAAGGATGTCGTGCCCGGTCAGGCAGCACCGACCAAATTTATCAAAGGTGCCGAACCGGCTAAGGCTGCCCCCGGTGGTACGGGTGGAAGAGCTTCTGGTGGTGCAGCAGCAGTCGCTACGCCTGCACCTGCGGCGTTTGATCCTCGTGATTTTGCTGAAACAGTGGACTTGCTTGCGAAGCTACCCAAGACTGAGTTCAAGACCAAATTGGCTCTACCAAAGTGGAGTGAAAAGGTGGAAGCATTGAAGATTGTTTTGGAACTTATTGGCCCGGTCCCAAAGCTAGCAGATGGTGACTATTATGAACTTGTGTCCACGCTAAAAGCCTTTACGAACGACTCGAATGTGAACATCGTGGCTAAATCGATTGAAGTATTTGGTGCGCTCGCGGACGGTTTACGCAAAAGCTTTACGCAGTACGCTCGAATGATGTTTCCTGAATTGCTGCGAAAATTATCCGACAAAAAGTCGGTGATTTTGAATGCGACGAATAAGACGTTGGACTTGTTTTTGCAGCATGCGATGACAATTGACATGATGATTGATGATCTGAAACTAGCCTGTGATGCATCCAAGAACAAAGCTCCGCCTGCACGCGTTCAAACGATGGTTTTCTTGGCACGCTCCGTGGAAAATCGCTACGTGGATTTGAGCGACAAAGGATTGATGTTGTCGTTTGGAGCGATGTTTATGAAAGGCATTAGCGATACTGACCCAAAAGTGCGCGAGGCAGGTCAAAACGCTTTCGTTGTGCTCTTGCAGGCATCTGATCAGATATCTGGATGGCTGCAAAACATGATGGACGATACAGCGCGCAAGAATCCTCGAGCATTTAAGGCTATCCAGCGAGGTTTGGGTGATACAGCTTCAATGCCCTCTTCCCGACCCAGCAGTGCACAATCGTCTCGTCCTGGCAGTGTTCCGTCATCGCGTCCTAGTAGTGCGAGTAGTGTTGCTAGCCGCTCCAGTCTCGGCGGGTCGAAGGCGCTAGAACCGGATGTGGATACGGCTAGTCCGGCCCCTGCTGGCCCCCGTCGACCTTCTTTAACAAAGCGTGGGCCGCCTGCCCGATTCGGCGCAAAACCTGCCAGTGCCAGCAGCGCGGTGGCGAAGGCAGTTTCAGTGAAAAGACCTGCTGCAGGTTCAGCTGTCGGGACATCAGCAAATGGAAGTGTTAGCACTGACTTCACACCGGTGGCGATATCTGTTGCCGCTGAAGAAGCTGAAGACATCATCGCGGAACTTCAGCTAGAGAACTGGGATGCGATTCAAGAAGGGTTTGCAAGCTCGAAGTGGATGGAACGCAAAGGAGCAATTGATAAATTGGAAGAATACGCTAAAACACACTCAAGTATGATGACCATGCGAGTGATTGAAGCGTTTACGATGTATTTGGCAAAGCAAGTGAAGATGTTCAAGGACAGCAATATCAACGTGCTAAAGAGCTCGTTTCAGGCGGTAGGGACGTTTGCGGAGACAGCGGCCAGCAAGTTCCCACGTGGAGTCGTCTGTTTAGTTGCTCCTCGTGCTTGTGATAAGATCGGTGACAGGAAAGCGAACGAGGCTGTCCGAAATATGATCATGCAGCTATGTGAAGCCACTAGTCCGTCATACACGACGGGATGCATGATCGAATACATGCCGAAAGTCCGATTGCCATTGGCACATATTGAGGCGCTTTCTGTTTTATTGGATTGTGTGAAGGATTTTGGCGTCTCCATTTGCAACCCGCGCGCGTTGATTGATTTTGCGAAGGGCCCGCAAGGGCTAGAGTCGTCAAACCCCAAGGTGCGCAGCGCAGCTATCTCACTGCTCAGTACCATGTACTCACAGCTTGGACCGGCATTGCTTCCGATTCTCAACCTAGACAGCTGGAAGCCAGCACTGGCTGAGATCGTGAAAGATGAATTTGATAAGGCTGGCTACGATCCAGCGAATGCCACGGCAAGTGTAAAGCGACAGGTGAAAGACCAGTGTGAAGCTCCAGCTGCAGCAGACTTAGGCGCACTATTCGGTCGTGTTGACGTGAGCAGTCAGCTCACAAAAGAGTTACTTGAGAACATGAAGAACGAGGCAGATAAGGGGGCTTGGAAGAAGCGTGGAGAAGCCATGGATACTGTTCAAGCCATTTGCGAGGGTGCTGGTTGTGCAATTGAATTCACTCGACCTGTGCAAGAAGTCCTTCGCAGTTTAAAAGCTCGTCTCAACGACTCAAACGCGAACATGAAGGTAAAAGCTGCGAATGTTATTGGGGTGGTAGCAGCAAGCGTTGGACCCGATATTGCGAAGATGTCAAAGGTTCTCGGTGCAAGCTTGATTGCCGGAGTTGCTGACAACAAGAAGACAATGCAATCAGCTGCAATCCAAGCCTTGGACAAGTGGGTTTGCCACAGCGGCAAGACCGATTCTACGTGTATGGAAAGTCTTCTCTTGCCCCTATCGGAGGGCCTTTTGAACACTGTTGGGCGAGCGGAATTACTTGGGTGGGCAGCAGAGCACCTCAAAAAGTGCGAGAAGCTTGATTTGCATTGTTTGGTTACTCCGACCGTTCAATGTATGATGGACAAGTCTTCCGACGCGCGTGAAAAAGCGCAGCTATTGCTTATTGAAGTGATGAAATCCGTGGGTAAAGACACTGTACTCACGACAGGATGTCGCGACATCAAACCTGCTGCCATGCGTGCTCTCAAGCCGTTACTTGCCAAAGTATGTGAAGTAGCCGAAGCTAGTGGGGCTGTTAGTACTGAGAGTGAAGCTCCTTCTATCTCAGGATCTACCGCAACGCCTACACACCCTCCTGCAGCTCCATCGGCTGCTGGTCATGGATCAATCAGTAGTGGAATCGCACGTGGCGGTATCCGTAGAAGAGCTAGCTCATCTGCGGGTGTTGGTGGCACTCCAGTAAAGTCGCGCCTGGTTCGTCTTGGTTCATTCAAGGCACCCATGACATCATCTTTGTCTCAACCTGAAGACACTGAAAAGGATGCTGCACCATTGCTGAAGATGAGCACCAACAAGCCTGCAAGGATAAGCAAAGGGCAGTTTAACCGCTGGATTTTCGAGCCAACCTCTGTAAGTGAGATGAATGCGCGCAAGAGTGAAATTGAGGCCGATTGGAAGCCTTTTTTATCCCCAGAGTTTCACGCCAAGCTCTTTGCACCGTCATTGGAAAAAGGAATGCTCGCAGCAATGGACGAGTTGACATTGGTGTGCATTGTCCATCAAGCTGATGAGGTAATTGCCTCGCTTGATCTTATTCTAAAGTGGTGTACTCTCCGTATTGTGGATAATAATGTTCAAGCTTTGGCTAAGCTGTTGGAGGTGCTGGTAAAGCTGTTTGATATGCTAAAGGCCAAAAGATATCAGCTGGATGACGTAGAAGCTGCACTTTTTCTCCCGTACTTGCTTCAAGAGAGTGGTCAGTCGAAGCCGCGTTTTCGTGTACGCTTTCGTGATGTAATGAAGCTGGTTGTTGACGTCTACAACCCTGAAAAATATGTGTCATTCTTGCTGGAGTGCTTTAACGGCTCGAAAAACATGAAGAGTCGTTGTGAATGCATTGATCTGGTGGAATATATTGTGAGTGTACACGGGTACCAAGTTGTCGGTCGAAAATGCATCAAAGATATCGGCAAGTTCGTTGTGGCTCACGAGAAGGAGCTTCGAGAGAGTGCAATCAGCGCGCTTGTTTCTGTTTATATGCGGACCGACAGAGGAAACCCAGACAAGTTTTTTCGATTCGCTGGTATCACTACCCAACAGGGCATTGACTTGTTAAGTGCGCGCTTGAAACACTTGCCCATTTCTGTGATTCCTACTCAAGCCAAAGCAGCAGCTGAACATGACGTTCCGCCAGAGCAAGAGGTGTCACAACAGCAGCGTCCTCAACGGACAGGATTTGGCTTTGGTTTTGAACGAACTTCTCCTGCCGCAACTGCAGCGCTCGCAAACAATCCTGCTGAACGTCAGATGGAGTCGCTAGCGGAGTCCACTCCTGCGTCTGGAGTGAAGCAGTTCCATAGTGCTCATGTCGACGATGATGTCGACATGAGTGCACCAAACGAGGAGGTTGTTGAGGAAACCCCACCCAGCGCGACCATCGAAGAGTTGCTGTTACGTCCAATCGAGATGTTAATCAACTCCTCAAAGGAAGTCGTTCCCGCTGGCACGGCAGCGTACAAAGAAGGCGGGAACGCTTTGAAGGGTTTGTATGCAATCATTAACCGCCCTTCAGACCCGTCAGAGGTTGAGTTTCTGCACTCGTATGTGAACGAGATTGTTTTGGCTCTTTGTGACTGCATCCACGGAGCTTTTTACGCAGGTAATGCTGAGAAGAGGCCTGAGATGTACATTCTTGCGATCAGCATTACAACGCTGACAGTGGTCTTCAACAGTGAGGCTGTCACGAGTATGCAGCGCTACACTGTGGAACGCGTCCTGCTTGAATTATGCTCGAAGATAATGGACCCGCGTCTGGAAAAGTTTTCGCAGAAGGTTAACTTACCGGCAACCAAACTAGCTATGACACCGGAAGAAAATCGCTACCTCATGGTGTACAAAGCGCTTTACAAGGCTATGCGCAAGCTGACAGAAAGGGCAAAACCTGGCGATGTGTACCCTTCGGTGATCAATCTTTTGCAACGTCTTATGCACAACGATGTTGGTGAGTACAACAAGAACGACACTTTAAAGCATTTGCTGAAGGAGGATTCGCTTGATCAGCTCGTTGGACGCATTCTACTGAAGCTGACAAACATCCAAGCAAACTTGCTTGCCCCTTTTGAGGGCATTGACATCTTTGGCGTGCTCATGCAGATGCATGGTTTTTTCTCAACTCTACCTAGGGCTGAAGTCATGATGGTGGATATTGCCTACGACAACATGCAGTCAGCATTGAAAATCATCGCTGAAAGTCTCACGAAGTCCCGACCGAGCGCTTTCGAGGCATCTATGAAGGATATACCGTCGACATCATTGGTGCGCAAGATTCTTGAAGAGACGGGATGTGTTCAATCACAGCTTCAGGATGCTGCTGAACCCACAGGAACGCATTCCGGAGACAGTGGCACTCGTGTCCCGCCAGATGCGCCTCGTATCATAAACCACTTTGATAGCAGCAGTGCAATGAACGGTGATGCTGCTACAACGAAAGGGACAATCTCTCGACGTTTATTTCCGCCACGAGGTACCGGTATCGCGACGCGAATTTCAGGAACAGCTTCAGCGGTGCCATCGCTGGCTAGGAGTGCAACAACCGGATCGCGTGGACGCAGTTTTACTTCTTTTCACGATTTTGCCACCAGTCGTGGCGCAGCGGGTAGTGCGCCTCGTCCGTCGACAACAAGCGAACAGCTTGAGAATCTGCGGGAGCGACTTCAGATGTCCCGTCATTTTAACTAATACCGGGAGGTACAGATAATATCGAACAAGCTAGACTTTTCATCTCACCGTAACATACCGGGCTTTAACCGTGTGGTTGGCTATGTTTCATCTCACCAGTTCTGTACTAGAGTAATCCGAAGGCATCTCATATACGTCGGCGGACGGTCAGATTTCGTCGCAAAGTATCGTACCTCGTTTCAACGCCAGGCTGTTCGAGCAGTAGCCAAAGCCTTCTTTTCGCACTTTCCAGTTCTTGTCCGTCAGCTTGGGCAGCACAGTGTCAAGCGAAACGCTTGCAGCTTGTCCTGCACAGTCAACCTCCATATTTGGAGAGCGACAAGGAAAAGCAGTGACAGCTAGTTGAATTACTCCGGGTGATGGCCATGCTTTGTGTGTCTATCATTATTCGTCCATACTGAAACTCAGTCAAGTGGAATGATGGTCAGATTACCTTTCCGCCAGAAAAGCTGATGCAATGAAGGCTGAGGCGGCCAGCCTCATGCAATGGCTAAGTTTCTACGCCACCCACACACAGGAAGCCTGCATCTCAATTTTGCTGCGTATCTTGAAGCTCGCGTATGCTACGAACTCTTCTTGAAGCTCAAGCAATGAAGGGGTAAATGCTCACTAACGTTGTACTTCTTGCTGTTTAGGTTTCCCGCTGCGTCACACAATCTTCAAGGGTGGGAAGCTGTGGTGGCAACGATCGAGGGGTTCTACGAGACATCGCTGAATATCAACGTCCAGAAGCTCGAAGATGCAAGAGCCGAGACGCTGCAGGCAGTGTTGGAGCTGGTGCTGGCTGCTGTGGTGCAGTGTGAGGCCAAGGAGACGTTCGTGAAGGACATTTTGACCATGGAGGACGCAGTACAGGCCAACCTCATGGTGGTTATCGAGAGAGTGATGAGTCAAGGTGCTAAGGAGGAACGAAAAGAGCAGTTTGAGAAGAAAGAGTCGTCAGAGCGCAATTCTCCGCTGTATTTGTCGAGGAATGCCGCTTTAGAACGGGCAAAACAAGAGAATCAAGTGCTGAAGGAGGAAAATGTACGTGGTCGAAAAGTTTTGGGGAAGAGAGAGAGAGAAGTGCCCACTTGTGGATGGAGTGCTGTCGTAGATACATCTTGGTCGAGAATTGGAGTATACGGCGAAGAAATTGCGTGAGGTGGAAAGCGAAAAGGAAAAGATGGTGGCGATTGTGCAGCAGCTGAAAAAGCAAATGGATACAGATGGTCTGCGCAGGGAGCGGTCACTACATGCCGAGTACGACGGCCGGATACAGATGCTGCAGCTTCAGCTGGACTCTTTGAAGACGGAATTGGACGACAAGACTGTACTAGCAAGTCAAGTCCCGGCACTTCGCGACGAGGTGGATCTGTTGAGACCTGTAGCGGAGAAAGCGGTCAAAGCGGAGTCTGCACTGGTGAAGTACAAAGCGAAGATCGATAAACTCAGTGGGGCAAACGAGACTTTACAGGTGGGGCTTCGTATCAATGCTTACTTCCAGACGTTGTCTTGCAAACATAACCGCTATGTGTTGCTTGTCTCGAATTTTAGCGCCTCAAAGATGCAAATACAGATCTCGTTAATAAAGTCGTCGCTCTTGAAAGTGAGGTGGCCAAAGCTGCATCTTGGCAACGCAAGCTTAAGGAGGCGAAGGAGTCTAATACTATTGTGGTGAGTCAGGTGTAGTGTCACGATTTCCCGAGTAGACTTGAACTGATTATCAAATGCATGCTACCAAGGAATCTCGCGTATCAGAGCTCGAGGAGCAACTCTTTCACAAAAAGCGAGAGCTCGCACTGGCTCATGCAGATCTTGAAGCCATTCAAAGTGCTCTGCATGAAACCAAGACAATGAACGTTCAGTTGCAAGAGTCTAATGGCCCATTGTTGTCCGTCGACTTCACAGAAGACGACAGTTCATCTTCCATGGCTAGTGGCATCAGCGAATTCAATCCCGAGTTGATGCAGAAACTCACCCGATTGGAGTGCGAAAATGCAGCGCTCAAAAACCAAGTCAACAGCGAAACAAGTGCAAGAATCGACGGTCTGCTGGATAAGGTTGACGACTTGACTCGTCTGAAAAAGTCTTTTGAGAGGAAATACTTTGACTCACAGCAGGCGCTCCAGTCGACAAAGGCTGCTTTCAACCTCACTAAAACGGAGTTCGAGCACACGGTTGTACGACTTCAAGCGAACGCTGGACAGTTGCGTGAATGGCAGCTGTGCCTTCAGAAAGACGTCACAGCTCACGCTCTGGACAAACAGTCTGTGGTTGCTGAGCGAAACCGCTTAGCGGCGGAACTCTGTGATGGCATAGAAGAGCAGCATCATTTGACCAGAGCTTTGTCAAGTCAACGTCGTGAATTGCTTGAAACGCAGAAAGCTCGTGAGTCGCTCGAATGTCAGAATGGGCAGTTAGTAGACCAATGCGAAAGCTTGTCGAGACGAAAGGAAGCTCTTGAAACAAAGCTGGCAAGGCTAAACGAATGCGCTGCAATGCAAATTGAGGACGCAAACGCTGAACAGCTACGATTTCAGCAGCAGAAAACTCGCGAGCTGGACCAAGCCTATCGTCAGCATGAAAAGCGTGTTTCAGACATCATGTCGAGCATGACTTTACTGGTTGACGCCAAGTCTGCTGAAATTGGGCAGCTAACGTCAAAATTGCACAAAGACAAACTTGAGCATGACGCAGATCGGCAAAGGTTGGTAGCTATGCACGTGTCTGCGTCCGAGGAGCTGAAGCGGTATCAGCAGCAATACTCGGTCTCCAACACAGACTGGAATGCAAAAGAAGAAGAGCTGAAGAGTCGAATTGAAGAGCTAAACCGGTTATGCAGTCAATGCGCACAGCAGGAATTAGCGTTAAAGTCGACGATTAAGAGCCAACTCCAGTCAAATGCTCGGCTCGTAGCAAAGCTGAAGGCTGTGAAAACAGACGCTGTAGATTCACGAAAGAAGATAGCAATGCTTGAAAACACAGCGATTCGACTGGAATCGAAAGTGGCCTTACTGGAGAAAGAACGGTCTCATGTTTCTGCTCGAGAAGAGCGAAAGCGTGATATGGAAAACGGACTGTCGTCGTACACATCTCAGTTGAGTACGCAGGTCACTCTTGTGGTGGCAGAGCTGGAGAAAGTGCTCAAGGAAAACAAGAAGCTGCATATGAAGCAGTCTAGGTGCCATTGTGGTCATGAATCTCCTCGTCGAGGTGGAACTCTGGATAGTGTCCAGAAAATCAACAACCACTACATGAACCGGATTCAACAGATGGAGCACGACCAGCAACAAGTGGAACATAAGCGCCGCGAGCTGCTTCTCGTGAACGCGAAGCTTATTCAGGAGCAAAAGCAACTCCATCTTAAAACCGCAAGTCTGTCGTATGAAGTCCACAAATTGGAGGAATCTGTGAACCACTGGCGCTTGTGTGATGAGAGAAGAAGGAAAAAAGGAAGACAACGGAGCTTGTCTACGGAAAACATCATACCTTGTGCTCAGAGGTCGACAAAGGATCTGCCCATAGACACCGTCGAGCAGTCAGCAAGACAAGAACACGAGCAAAAGATGCCACGGACGACACAAACAAAGTTACTTAGTGATAGCAAAGGTTCACCCGCAGATTTCTCTCTGTCGTTAACACACCAAGTAGATGTGTCCCTCAGTCACGATGACAAGACAAGTTTAACAAGCAACAAAGCCACCTCTGCATGGACTCGGAGAAGGAAACGCATACTGGAGGAAGACTGTACGGCTCCTAAAACAACAACAAGAGCTGCAGCAGACTCGAGCGCGACCAGCGACTTGACAAATGGGAAAGCGTTTTCCTCCAAGTCGCCAGCTCCACTTGTTGAGTCAAGTCCATCACATGAACCGCGCTCAAAGCGTCGACTCTCACACTTTATCACACACAGTCTGGTTCCTGACAAAAGCAGACAAGACACAGAGAAACCGTCCGAGTGCAAACAACAATAACAAGAATCGGCAACTCTGTCATGGGTATGTATAATTCCAACCTGTTTGCTCGTCTTAAAAGTAGTAAGGTTTCGATCCACACTCGATGCCTCCTGTTTGAAGGTAGTGGCAGTACTGATCCTCGTTGCACGTCGAGGTTCCGTTGCTGCAGCTGGCAGCTCCATTGAAATCGTCTGCTGCATCGGAAGGAGCACAAACGCAATCCTTGTCTGCCCCATGAAGACACAGACACTGGAAATCTCTCTTGCACAAAGGTGGGTCTCCGATCTTCCTGATGAGCTCTATAGCTGGATTGCAGACTTTCCAGGGATCGGTCGAATTCGTCTCGATTTCGAACGGATTGTCCGCCATGTTGCTGGGGTTATACAGCAAGCAAATCGGAGAAGTGGCATACATTTCCTGCCCAGGCTTCATCCTGCAGACAGAGTTTTTATTGGCGCACATGGGCATTAAGTTCCTTGCGTAGTCACAGTCGTCTCCATCAGCGACCACGTAGGCGAAGTACTTCACGTTTGGACTCGCGACAAGAGGCTGCTTGTTGTCCAGTCCCAAGTACTCGTTGTTCTTCAGAGGTTCACCGACGGATGTAGCGGCTGTGAGACTGGATGCAATCGTCAGGAAGCGTAGGAGATGCATTATTTGTTCCTCTCTTGAGTGATGCCGAAAATCGACTTTTCGTCGGCTGAACTTTTTCTAAAATGGGAAGAGCTAATTAGACAGACTCTGCATAAAAAAGAGACATTTGAGCTGTCGAGTTTGTGGCAAGGACCAAACTGTACAGCACAGCACATGATGTGAAACCAACCAGAAGATCGCTAGTACCTAGCATATCAGAGCCGTGAAAGCAATAGTAGTATTACTTTTTGGAACGGAGCCATCTCTACTGTACTATTCAGCATAGTGGCTATCGGCTGACACGCATTCCTTCTCGAGTCAAACGAGCTCAGGCACTGTCGTCTTCCGCTTTGTCGCCTTTCACGCAGATGCCAAACTTGTCATAGATTTTACAAGTCAAGCCCGCATCGCATTTCTTGTCCGTGGTACAATCACTGTAGAGCGACGTGCTGTTTACGAAATAGGGCGCCGTCGCACACTCCTGTTTGTCTTTCTTGGTGCGGCAATACTTGCCTGGGTCACAATGGCCCTCCTTTCCGCTGGAGGTCGAACAGGACTTGGCTACCCTACGCTCTGTTCGCCACGCATCGGGTGGATAGCAGTAGCAATCGACATTCAAAACGTCCATGCAAATACATTGGAAGTCGAAAAGGCAGTTGGACGGTAGCGACGCGTCCGACTGGCTGCACACGGACCATGGCGTCGTGAACGAGTTGTCCACCGAATCCAAGAACGATTCGTCGCGGGGCAAGCACTTTTGCGCTCCAGTACCGTCATCCTGACACGCATACGACGGGCTCTGACACAAGAGCACGCTGCCGCCATTGGGGCACGGCGCGTTGTCTTCGATGACTTCCACTTCTCGGAACTTCATGTGGTTGCTGTGGAGGTGCACTTTTAAGCTCGCGCCGGAGACGGAGGATGTCAACAGGGCAAACGCGAAGAGAAGCGACGACAGCATTTTGATCGGGTGGAGTCCAATTCAGAAGTGACTGAGGGCGGAATCTCGAAGTGACTCGTTGAGATCCCCCTTCAAAGCAAGAAAAATCAGATCAAACTCTGAAAGGTATTCGAGTGACGCAGCTGCGAGAGCATCTGGCATATGTGTAAAAAAGCCACTCAAACAGCTCGATTTCTCTTACGAGCTCAAACTAGATTAAAACGCTAGATACCGGTATCCAGGTCGTCCTTGATGACCATGGCCGTGTTCATCGCGCGCGATGCACTTGACGAAGCCGCAGGCAGAAGAGCCAGCGCCACGCCTTCGTGCGCTCTCTTTCGACAGCGTTTTGCTCTCAATATGGCGAAGAGATGAAAGTGCTTGGAGCAGACCTTGCTCGTCCTGAACTCGTCCATCAAGACCATCATCGCGCGCTTCTCTAGCGCCTATTTCAACCCCTTAGACCGACTTGGCGCATGTCCTATGATGCCTTTGCGT
>NQFO01005228.1:0-10256 GCA_003991265.1 Pseudoperonospora humuli | reverse complement strand
GAGCGTAGATAAAGGAACACAAGAAAACGAAACAATCGTGGACACGAGAAAGTATTCACCCAGGTCAGTTCTGGATAGCAAACACCGTCATCAGGACGTCACTGGGCTACCTCAGAGTGCAAGTGGAATCATATCGTTTGCGCCCTTGTCACGGTGCAGAATCTCTGTCTGCTGACTGCCATCGAAAACAACAAAGCCAGTAGACGATGTCACGGGAGCCTTTATGGGAGCGATGAACTGAATCAAGTCGCTGTGCGTGCTGCTGGACGATGTCAGTGAGTGTGACGAAGACAAACGTCCTTCTGGTAGAGGCGTGTAGTATAGCTTCTCGTCGATTTTCACTAGACTTTGCTCATAATCAGGTTGGCACGAGTGCTCATGGTGCCGAAAATGAAGCGGCCGTCGGGCGTTCATACGCTGGGTTTCCCGAATTTTGGCCTTGTAAATAGAATGTTCAGCTGCTCGTATATCACGTTGGGTCATGCCTAAGTAGTTTGATTGACTGTGGTTGCTTTCTTCATTTGTAGCAGCAGTCGTGGCATAACTTGATCGGATATCTGGCTTGCTGCCAAGCTTGTAGGCAAGGTCCATGCGTTCTTCGCTGTCAATAACAGCTATCATGTCGGATGATTGCGTTACCGAGTCCCCGGAAGAAAAAGTTAATTCGTCAAGTGACACGATGTCCGGATCACGAGCCAAAAAGTCACTTAGCGATGCATCTGATGTAGACAAGCAGCTGGACGCGAGCCTTGAATTCGACATACATGACGCTTTAACCATGAGCTCAGCTGAGCTGGTAGGATAGCGTGTCAGCTGATCACACTCGTCATGCGAAAGATTTGAGAAACTCGTCGTTTGACTTGAGCATCGCTGACGTTGCAGGAAGTCGCTGCCATACCCGGACATCACTCGATCTCGTTCAAAGTCATTTTCTTGATCGGGATATGGCAGCATTGGGCCGTGAATACTGCTGTAGCCCGAGTTTCGGTCAAAACCATGCTCTTCACCCCTGCTTCCAAGATGAGAGCTCGTGAGTTGTGAAAGACTGTCGTTGCTGCTGCTGTCGTCAAGAATCGGCCCTTGTACACTATCAGACTGGCTGTGGATGGTCAATTTCATCTGTAATTCGGACGTACACATGGTGCAACCCCGGATCTCCAAGTATTCCTCAGAATTACCATTTTGAGATGTATGTTCGCGTTTTTCGTTGCTTATTGCTAGCAGATTGATCTTGCGGTGCTCGACTGTACTGTCTTCAGAGCTGCCTTCAGCCTCTTTGTAGCTGACATCAAACAAGGACATGTCCACGATACTTGAGCACGAAGTGCAGACGGCTTCAGCACAAAGCCGGCAATGATGTTGTTTTCGGAACGTGCGGAATGTCTTGAGACATAGAAAGCAGCGACTGCTTTTAGTCCATGTCATGCTACTCAAGTGCTGCATGGTCACGATAGGTTTGGCTGCTTCTGCCAAGTGACGTACACCCAGTGCTAGTGTCTGCAACCACTTGCGGTATTTCTTTAGCACTTCATGACCCGCAGTCAGTGCCACACGCATGCGGGGACTTTGTGAAAGCTCCTTCAGCACTAGTTTCGACGGCATCAACGACAGCAACATACTTACGCGCACCAACGGCCCATCTGCGTCTTGTTCCACCAACTCTTCGATGACAATACCTGAGTTCCGAAAGTGAAGGCGATCTATCTTAGAAGACTTTGGCAACTCTGGAATATCCTTGAAATTCATACTTGAAAAAGTGTGCACTCCGATGAGTCCAGAGCTCGTCATCGATCGCCGAGGATCTCTGGCGACACGTCGTCCTTTGCGTATTAGTTTATCACTAATGTGAGCTCGCTCAAATACGTCCTGGTAGCAGACCATCGTGAAATCTCGCTGCCCATCTAGTCCGCCCAGCTTGGTGAAGGCTCTTAGTGTGATCCAATTGGCATTGTACCCGTCGTCTTCGCTGGAACACTGCCAATTTTTACTGCCTTCTCTACTGTGCGTGTCTGGCGTATGCGGGGGTGGTGCCGTACAACTTAGAGAATCCACGATTGCTCCACTTTCAAATTGTCTGCCAAAAATCTTTTTCATGACAGCTCGGAAATCTTTGGATGTGTTGGTCCTTAGCACGTCCAGCATTGTGCTTACGTCGGCTCGAACGGTCGTCGCGGCTCGAACAAGGTAAAACTCGGATGGGTGACCGCCTCCTCCCGTGCCAAAAGTCCGTACAGTGCTCACCTTGCTTGAAAGAGACTCACCCGTCATCTCATGCATTTGCGTGCCATTCCTGTCACTCAGCAATTTCCAGTCATGAGTGGTAACAGTAGCCAATAAAGCCAAGTCGGTCGCATCCTCACGAACACGCTCAAGGATCCTGGCTGACGGAGTGGCTATATGGTCCGAACTCATACTCGAGTCGAATTTGTGAAGGAAAGCGTCTCGATCAGTATCAAAGTCTCCGATATGTCACCTCCTCTTCCTTTGCTCTCGTCGGTTCGGCGAATGACTGACGATTACTGCATTGATTGTTGTACAATGTCGAAGGATTCAAAAGTAGCAATCGCTAATATTTGCTTCAGCCTCATCTTCCCATTCAAGTATTACTACCTGATTATGTCATTTCAAGCAAGAACTCTTCAGTAACAGTGCCACCTGCTGGCCACTTGGTAAACGTGATTATTTACTCAGATTTACGAAAATACCTTGACAACATCAGGTTAGAACTTACTCGACAATAATGCTCGAAGCTCACAATTAGAATATCAGGATAAATGAATTGTTTCATTTTCGTCACGGCAAAGCAGCGACGGTGTGACGCAGAGTGCAGCACCAAGTACAAGGGCCGCGACGCAAACGCCGCCTTCAACATGCTGGCGCTGCTCAAAAATTAGCTGCCCGGGGATGGACGCATGAAGGCGTTTTGAAAGGCGGAAGCGTAGAGTAGGTACGCGAAAGAAACAAAAGAGGCATAAGAAATGGTCCGCCGAGGAAAAAACCTGCAAGCACTGCTGGCATGTATCGTTAAAATACGGTGATGAACGCAAAAGTTTCTCCGGGCGTTTTTAATAACAAACTGTGGTCGTTATGCTGTGTGGAAATTTCAAGCACTCTTGGATTTGATGTTTGTGGTCTCAGCGCTGGCTCTATCAGCCCCGACGTCTTCACTTGGGCCATCAGTCTTGTGCTGGATGTCCTCAGCCACGCCTTTGCTCAAAAGCGCATAGCCCATTATGAGAAAGAGAACGTACCAATACACGTGCAGCACCATGAGCATGCACAACATGACGATCATTGGATGCACGAATGTGGTGACAACTTCATATTCCGTCAGCGACACTTCCATGATCGCGCTGCAGACGAGGTGGTACGGGAACACGAATAACCGCGTGTACGCCCACGATACCAAAAGGACTAGGTACATAAACGCCACCAACGGCGTATTACCTGTATCCACAATGGTTTTGATACCGTCTGTTGATATACAACGCAGAAGTTAGTTGCCGATGCTATCGCCACCTTTATAAGACACGTACATCCAGTGACATCACCCAGGTCATGCGTGAAAACTACAAGCGCACCGAATGCCGTGAGGTTGACCAGGAACGATCCGCCCATTAGTATAATGGTGGCTACGTGGTGCAGCAGCATCTCGATGAAGTCGTTACGGATTGGCGAAAAGAAGATCATGAACAGCAAGCTGTGCATGTGGTATCCGAGCTGCACTATGAAGTAGTACCTGAGCGCTTTGGACGGCGGGTTGGACACGTTTTTGAACGACTTGAAAACGTCGCCTGAACCACCCAAAGATGGCGGGAACCACGGTTCGTGCTGCATTACCTTGAAGCCCACGATGGAAATGACCACGAAGTACCTGTTTGAATCAACACGAATCTTTTTGGTAAAATGAATGCCACCCAAATAATTGATGCAATCAAAGTCTTACATGAACTTAAACAACACCGTGGAGAAGCGGTGGACGCGGTCTTTGACTACACGTTTCTTGGGCGAAAGCACGACACGCGCGAGTGGAGCAAACAACTTTCCAGCGATGAAGCGCATGCCAATGATCAGCACTGATACTGCAAAACTAATCAGCAGGTCCGCGGGCTGTGGCATGCCCACGGTGTTGTCATAAAACGCCGAATTGTAGCCGCGCGTGCGATAAACGCCATAAATCTCGAGCAACAGAATAGGCACAAGCGTCAGCGTCATAGCCACTAGTGCATATTCTTTGATGCTCATCGAAACCATCATCTCTATTGACATGGCTCCAGTTGTCAGCAGTGCAAAGGGGGAGGTAGCTGGCTTTAGGCGGGCTAGCGAAATGTGTGGTGGACACAAATGTGCTGGGAAAGTAAGTTTTTCGTATGAGGTACCACGGCGAGCACTTTCTCACCTACACAACTTTTTCTATCTACCGTCCCGTCCCTTGCACTTCGCTCTTGAGCCGAATGACATGCTCGGTCCCAGTACTTGGCGGCACACTCTACGTGGTCACTGCGAAGCACTACTACTCTTCAAATTGAACCCCAGCTTGGTTGTATGGTTGCACAACACCTTTGTGCATTCTCCGCTTTAGTAGCTCTGTGTCGATATTGTAGATGACAGCCAAAAGTGTCTGGTAGCATGAGCTTGCTCGTCATGAACTTGTTCATGAACACCACCGTCGCACGCTTTCGCATCCCCCTGCCAGCCCTTTCCCCGAGCTAAGCGCGTGTGCTTTTGATGCCATCGCGCTTACTTGAGTCCCCGTACTCCATGCACGTCTTCATGCTCACCGTCGGAACAATGCACATCGCGATCGCATCGACCGCCACGAGCCATACACTTTTGGAAGAACCTCTACTTGAGAAATGACCGCTCCGCGCTGAAGATCAGCAGGAACATCACATTGCTCTAGAAATACTGCAGTCACTCCGGGTACTTTATGTAGCTCGCGATCCTGAACGACGGTATCTCTGCAAGGATCTTTTCGTATCAAGATGTCGTTTCTTCAAGCCTCGTTCCAAGCAGTAAATCGCTTGAAGCCAAACGTAAGGCGGCACTCCTTCTACGTCACTTGCACGATATCGCGCTTGTTACAACGCTTAGGTGGCTGGGATCGGTCTATCCTCCTTCTACAACTTCTTTTTCTTCTTCGGTCTCCTTTCATAGCACCAACCTTGCTGCTGCGGACAACAGGCCTCTCTCACAGCAGTACACAGTGCCTGCATCCCGGGGCTTAGCCCGATGACAACATCTGGCACGTATCCAGAATAACTCAATGGACTCTCGGAAGAGTTCTCATCGATGTCTTCTCGTCCTCCGTCAGTGATCAATACATCAAAACTGGCGCACCGTATCCGTCGCTCGTTACTTGATTGGCAAAGAGGCGACTGGCCTGCCATCTCCACGAGCTCGCTCTTATCAGCATCACTCCTTTGACGCATGGTTTCAAACTGAGAGATATCAAAAGCGTGGCGCATTACCATCCACTTGTTCTCCTTGAATGACTTCACGGACAGCGATACAGTCATACCCCTCAAATCGCTTCTCGATGCGCGCGTAAAACCATGCAGAGTAGTCGCATTGAGCTTGATGTGTACTCGTGTACGTAGTGAAAACAAGAAACAGCGAGAGCGCCCGGACTCTCTTCTCGTTAGGCACCTCCACCATTCTCTTCTCAACCTCGCTCTGGAACTTCCATAGTAGCCGAACGCAGAATGCCAGGCCATTTTCTTGGATATTGCTCTGCCAACGGAATCCACTGTGCGCTCCAGTTAGTGCCATCTGGCGTAAGAACATTTCGCATCTGTAACGCTTCTGTTACGTCCGTCTTATCGGTACTCTTGCATGCACGCATTTCCACATTCACATAGGCTCTTTTCTTTTACTTCTTGGTGTGACCGCTACCAAGCCCTCCTAATGTGATCAGCACCTAGAGTCAGAGGCGTTTCTCGAAGTGCTTACGAATCATCACGCCGGCATTGACACTATCTGCTCACGAAGTTCACTTTTGAGTTGAGAGTATCCGGTGAGATTAAAGACTTGGTGTGCTCTCTCTAACTAATACATACGACGAATGTTTTTCCATAAAACGGGATTCTTCTCTGACGCCACGCTCGAACAACAGTGATCAAAGAAGGCCTTGTCAGTGTAGTCGGGGAGGGGGAGACTATTTTCAGGCATTGAAGCATGCGGAGATTGACCAGATGCCAGGCCTCCATCTGAATCTGTTTCACCGCATGAGCACTGTGTTGGATCTCGTGTTGAAGAAGAGGGTAGTTCAGGCGACACGTGGCGGTGAAGTAGCTCTTGCCCTGCTAGAAAGCGTTCTCCAACATGGTGCCAGCATACTTCTATCTCTGCGGCTTGTACTCATCTTGATGTAGGAATGCTATCTTCGTCGTAGTTTGTTTTGCGCCGAGGCCTCATATGCGTCTGGCGGTGCGAATGGAATCATGTATTATTCCCCTTTGGGCTCGCCACGCGACAGGCTCCGCCAATCACAGTCAAGTGCTAAACTCGGCCCTTCAGAAGGTAGATAGAAAAAATATGTGGATGAAAAAAATACACACTGCCACTACTTAACACCACTCTATTTCAATAATATGATTGTTTGAAGTATACCGACCTAACCCCTATTCTATATGCTTAGGTGATACGTCTTGTCGCTTATTAGGCCGAAATGCAATGTCGGAAGAGGATAATTCTTGACATCTTCGACGGGTCCACAACGTGTTGGCTCCACGCACAGGCACGCGTTTGAGCTTTGTCGACTGGGTTCCCGATATCGCGTGGATGTTTGACATTCCAAACGCTAGAAGAAGTTCTTAATAACAGGTTTCTGGAATTACACCATGTATAGATCAATGTTTTAAGATTGAAAAAATTGACATTGCAGAATATAACCTGCATTACCACAGCTAGCGCTACAGTCTCAGGCCACGCATATCAAGCTTCACGTGCCAATAAATAGTCTCAAACAGCTATCATAGAGCTTCATTCAAAGTTACAACCAGGAGAGCGTCCATGAGACCCTTGACACCAAGTTTACGATCTTCGGGGTAGCTTTCCGCCAGTCCTCGCAGTTTAGTGCTCGTGTCCTTCTCCTGTAATCGCACTTGTTTTTGCTCATTGCATTGATTAAGATATGCGGCCAAGCGTCGCTGGTACGTGAGCATTTCTACGTCTTCACAAGTCGGAGCGTCCACGACGTCCTCAATCCAGCTGATGCAGTCGGTAGCACACTCCTCTTTGGTGTCGTTGCTTGCCGCCCACAATTCGAAAGTGAGCGCTGCCTTGCAGGGTGACAGCACACTTGTAGCTTCGTGTTTGAAGTCGGACGCCGACTCCAAAGACGCGCGAATCGAGGCAATTTGCGTCTGAACGTGCTGCAGCTCATCTCTCGAGCATGAAAGCGTAGAAGAAGATATGAGAGTTGCTGCTGCTTCTCCAAGGTCTTGCGCCTGAGCACATAGCGCCGACGCTACAACCAAAGTGAAGACGTCTACCAAAAACATGCTACTGATGTAACTTCTTGGAGCCAAGATGAGAAATGAGTCTTCAAGTCGGCGGTTAGATTGGATCCATGTCCATTATTACGTCGCTGATATATTATGCGCTACTATTCGTATTAGCAATAATATGGGGAGTTTCAGAGCGTGGTCGAGAAGAGAAGAGAAGAGGTGCCAAACGAGAAAGGAACTCATTGTTTCCTGCTTTCGCCACATACACAACAGCGCACATCATGACTAACGGATGCACTCGGTCTGGTCTTACTTGTATACCAAGGATCGAGTCCAGGGCTATAGCTGGAACCTTCCAAGCGTTGTTATCGACGAAATTTTATAGGAAAAAACCAGTGGAGAACCTTTGATATCTCTCAGCTTGAAACCAGACGGTAACGCTAGCTGTCTTTTGTGAACTAAGTAACGATCGATGGATGCAGCGTCAGTTCTGCTGTTCGACCCAAGATGGAGCGAGAGATCAAACGAGAAGTCTTTCACGAGTCCTGCGGTTCCTCATGATTACGTGTCAAATACTGTCATTGGGCTAGATCCCGGAATGTAAGCGCTAGATACAGCTGTAAATGGAGTCCTTTGTCCACAGCAACAGAGCGGAGATGAAAATGCACCGTCAACAATGCCGTGCACACGCAAACCAAAACCTTATGAGCGTCGTATTTATCACAATATCGTACAAGCTAGTGCCTTCGTATTAATAGATTTAGTCTCACAAACACTACGAAAAAGGGTTGCTGCGATTGATCAGTGCTATTTGCTCTAGATTCTTGTCTACAGATAGGCTTCAGAGTTGGATTATCTTTTAGGCATCACCTCAATCGCGACACAACATGGCACATTACGAATCGACAAGACCAGCTCAACAATGATTGTTTTCGACACCACTGGAGTCACAAACGGCTCCAAAGGGAATCATGCCAACTTCATCAACCTTGTCGATCTATACGACACATACCTCACCTATAATATAGTATCGTTGAGAATCAGATAGGAGCGAAAGACTTTGATGGAATGTTCTCAACAGCAGCCGTGGAGGCGTTCAGTTGAACTATGCAATTGTTAAATCATCATCTTCTCAACACGCTAGAAACACAAGCAACTTTATACCAAACAGAAATGTTCATCCAAGCACAGACTCAGGCAGTATGAATACAACAGCAGTCCACATAGAGAAATTGCTTCTCGGAAGGTGTCCTAAGATTGAGTGTCATCCTCATCCGCACCCACGAACAACATTCACACATAGATAGACAAACACAAACACAGACACAGACTTACTTACACTAACAAGTCACAAAAACGGACCGATCAATTAGCACGTCGGATCTCTCAATTGTTCTCAGCCTTGGTAGTATAGAGAAAGAAGTGCATCCTGACATCTCGATTGCGCTCAAAGAAGAACGCGATACAATAAAAACGCGTTCTCGTGACCTGGGATTTCTGTCAATGAGCTCCATGGGACGAGAACGTGTACAACGAATGGATGGATATGGGAGACGAATCCTAAGTACGAGTCGTGCACGGTACAGTTAAAGCTTTTATTTGATCCCTTACGGTAGTTTTCATATGATATCGAAAAATTTGCTCCATATCAAATATTTTTCAACCGCCGCACGTCAACTTGACATCCTCCATGAGCACTACTGTGAAGGTGTTTTTCTCTCGGAATGTGCCATATGCGATAGAGCGATTCCGTCAGCGACTTGACAAAGCCGGCGCCAACTCAGTCGTTGTTGAGTCTTTCGCTTCTGAAGAGAGCTGCATTCCACGCGAAGAACTGCTCGAACGAGTCAAAGGATGCACAGGACTGTTTTGTCTGTTAACGGAAAAAGTGGATGAGGAAGTTCTGAACGCTGCAGGGCCCTCACTTCGTGTGGTTTCGACCATGTCGGTCGGCTATAACCACATCGATGTGGAGGCCTGCCGAGCTCGAAATGTAAAGGTCGGGTACACTCCAGGTGTATTGAATGTGTCGACTGCAGAGACGGCGGTAGCACTGACGTTTGCAGCCAAGCGGCGATTGCTTGAGTGTGCAGCCAGCGCCAAAGCTGGAGAGTGGGGTGTCTGGCAACCGTTCCAGTATTGTGGATCTGATATCACTGGTAGCACAATCGGTGTGGTCGGTCTTGGACGAATTGGTACGGCGTACGCGCGTATGCTGAAGAATGGCTTCAACTGCAGAATCCTCTACACAGGGCCACGTGAGAAGCTTGCCAACGTCAAATCCTTAGGGGGCGAGACAGATTCAGTTAAGTTTGTGGACATTGATACTCTGCTGCGCGAAAGTGACATTGTCAGTCTCCATCAGCCTCTTACCGAGGCGACTCGTGGCAGTATCGGTGCCAAAGAGCTACAACTCATGAAGGCTAGTGCAGTGTTGATCAACACTGGCAGAGGTGAGCTGGTGGATCAGGATGCGCTTGTACATGCACTTAACACGAAGGCGATTGCAGCAGCTGGTTTGGATGTGACAACCCCTGAACCACTTCCACCCACTCACCCATTCTTTTCACTTGAGAACTGTGTTGTGATGCCACACATCGGTTCAGCCACGGTCAAAACTAGGCAAGCCATGGCGAATCTCGCCGTTGCTAACCTCACTGCCGGTATTCAAAATGTGGAACTGCCATACGGAGTAAGTTAGCTTGTGCTACTACGCAATTGAGCTGAGATATAGCTTGACGAGAAGCAGTGCTGCGATGTGACCACGAGTGCAGCGCCAAGTACTGAGACTGAGACGTGAGTGCC